>PVJN01014160.1:0-47228 GCA_004026805.1 Lasiurus borealis
GTAGTCTGTTTCTTTTTTACTTGATTTTTGCCAAATAGTTTCAAATAGCACAAGCTAGAATAATTTTCACAGGCGTATGAGACAAAGAAATAGTTCACCCTTGACCCACATATTGTTGATTTGATTATGCTTTCTATTTGAGTCTCCTTTCCTTAAGATTCTAATTTGATGCAGATTTTCAGCTAGTATAATTAACCAATTTTTCTTTATTTAAATGAGGTATACCATGCCCTTCTCCCTCACCATTCTTCTTATTCCTATCAGTTCATCCCTGTTTAAGCAGGTTGTTTGAAAAGAGGGACGTGAGGGAAAAGGAGGAGCAGGAGGAGAAGTGGGGAGGAAGAGGTAGGAGGAAGGAGCAGAAGAGCTGCTATTTTGCCTTACTTGTTACAAAGGCCGTCTGAAGCCCTGGATGTCTTCTTTCCCAGTAGAAGACACTGCATATTCTCTGAAAGAAAATTTTTATTTGATACCCATCATTATGCATGATTTTAGTATGTGTAAGAGAAAACAAGCTATTAATTGGGTACATGACCAAGAATAGATGATAAGAGGAGCTGCTTAATCATTGAGGGGGATACAGGTTTCTTCCTTTTGTTTATTCCATTATTTCTTTCTTTGTGTTTTACTTATTTTGTCAAAATTTAAATGAAGAAATTTGAAGAATGCCTTTTACTTTAAATGCTTAGGGAATTTACAGTTATTTTTCTGGCCTGATATTAAATCCATCCCAGATGGGACTTCAAAAAGTATTTTGCCTATATTTTATTTGATAATAAAGCAAAAATTGTGCTGTTATAAATTTCTGTTTGATGCACTCTCTTTCTCCCTCTTTCTCTTGGTCTCGGTTTTCCTTTTTCCAGTTTTATTCTCCTTTTTAAATATTCTACAAATATTTAACATTGTTTCCTTCCACTTTTTTTTTTTTTGACACTGGGAATTTTATACTACTTCTCTTTTAGGGAGAATGGAGACTGTGAGTATCAATGGTGCTGCCAAATGACTCAAAGTTCCTTTACAAACACAGCGGCCCTGAAAATTAGAAGTGAACAGAAGTCAGAGCAGAGCCGTGCACCTACCTACTGACTTGCTGTAGGAGCTATGGCCTAAATAGTGTCAGGCCTTTCTGATTTCTTTTTGTTCCATGGTCATGGACTTGTGTGGGGAAGCACTGGACTTGGTTGGAGAGTCTGTAAGGAGGAATCTCTGAAAGGTTGGGGGCTTTGAAGGGGATGCTGCCAAAGGTGGCAGACCCTGCCTTGACCTTTCCAAACAAGTCTGAGTCCCTGGGTGTTTTACTGGGATCTTTATGTTTAGACTTCAAAATGTCCCTGTTTAAAAGACACTACAGATACATGTGTTTTCTCAAGGATGCTTACCCTGCTGGTAGTGTCTAATAGTTAATTTTAGTTCAAGCTGTTGTTACAATAAAAGCCTAAGGTGACAGGTGACCGAGGCTGTCTGGTTTCTTTAGCCAGGCAGTCCTTTAGCCCTCTCTTTCACAGGGCTAATTACTCTGTGTCAGAGTAAGTAATTCATCCATCGCTCAGGGTCTGCTGGTCAGCCCTGGCAGACCAGAATAGATGACTTATTCCCTTACTCTTCCCTCACATTCCAGGAATGCCTGAACTAGCCAGAGAAGTCTACTTCTTTTTATTTGTCAAATAAAATAGATTTATTGAGCAATTATTTTTATATTTTATTATATGCTATTTGACAACTGTTCTAAATCACATCAATTTTTAACCATCTGCCTTTTTATAATTTCATTTAAATTTTTATCAGAGAAATGCATGTGCTCAGATTTTAACAAGGCTTGTTATGAAAAATAGGAATATTTTCACCAGAAGAAACATTTACTTGTTTAAACAAGCTCTTTGGGTATTTAGTTCTAAATAACATATTCATATTACTTTTTCTCTCTAATTTTACATATTCCTAATGACTTCCTACAAATTAGCCATTTTATACTCCCAATAAATCCTCTCTAAACTTGCAGTCTTCCGGTACAGTTATATGATCCTTTTTAGAGGAAATGGGCCCACATATAGCTGTAGATTCAGTGTGTCCCCTGAGGAGGTAAGTTCAAAATCTTCCTACATTGCCATCTTGGCCTGGAACCCCACAATCCTTTTTAACTAAGTAAATATTCAGAGTTTACATTATTATGACTGTGTAAGTATTATTCACAAGTGAGTCATATAGTATACTAATTATTATTTCCCTTTCCTATACAATTTTCTCCTGCATTAATAATTGCATTTTTTTTAGCTTATTCTTGTATTATCCACACATCCTTTATTAGTTTACTAAGGGACTGGTGCATGAAATTTGTGCACTGAGACAGGGGAGTCTCTTAGCCCAGTCTGCCCCCTTTCACAGATTGGGAGCCCTCAGGGGATGTCCTACTGATAGCTTTGGCCCAAGGGGAGCAGGCCAAAGCCATAGTCTGGCCTCCCTCTGTAGGAGGCAATTGCGCTGGTCAGGGGAAGGTGCCAGCCCCATCACCCGCTGCTGCAACCTCTGCTAGCCACCTTAGCCGCCAAGGTGTCTTCATCAACACGGACCCCAATTCCTTCACCATGAAAAACTGACAACTTCCTTTAGGCTTTTTCAAGATGTCTCTTTCATAGGATATGACATTTCTTTCTTTTTTTTTTTTAATCCTCACCTGAGGATATTTTTCCATTTATTTTTAGAGAGTATGGAAGAGAGAGGGAAAGATAGAAACATGCAAGTGAGAGGAACACTTTGGTTGGTTGTCTCCTGTATGAGCCCTGACCTGGGCCCTGGCCAGGGAGGAGCCTACAACCTAGGTACATGCCCTTGAACAGAATTGAACCCAGACCCTGTGGTCAGCAGGCCGAGGTATTATCCACTGAGCCAAACCAGCTAGGGCAGGATATGACATTTCTTATTCCTACAGAAGTGGACCTTCGTGTTTTTTTTTTCCAGGAGCATGGTGGAAAAACCCTAGATCAGTGGTCGACAGACTCATTAGTCAACAGAGCTGCAAACCACGGTTGGTGAACCACATGTGGCTCTTGAGCCACAGTTTGCTAACTACTGCCCGAAATCACCTTTTTGGATTCTTATTACCCAAGTTACCAAGAACATTACCAGTGGCGAACAGGATGCTTAGCCAATGAACAGTCGGACATGGTGTTTCCTCTGAAGCCCCTAGCTCCACTCAGGCCCTGTTCAAGCGTCCACTGTGGCTTGGGCAGGGCCCCCTGGCTCTGGTCAAGCCTCTACTGAGGCTTGCACAGGCCTCCCCCAGCTCTGCTCTGGCCTTGTTCAAGTCTCTGCTGCCCCAACCCCGGCTGCTCGGCACCAAGGCCCATAGGCCAGGAGTGGCCGGGGGTGTTCTGGGACCCTGTCAGCTCAGGGCCTACATGCGAGCCTACAGGCTCAGAGCTGCCTGGGTCCCAAGGATGTTCCTAGGGCCCAGGCCACTTGGTGCCTGCATATGCAAATTAACCCTCCATCTTTGTCTGATTCATTTACATACTCATTCCTCTGGCTAGTTCATGCCCCTGATTAGAATCGAATATGGGACTTTTCAGTCTGCAGGCCAATGCTCTATCCACTGAGCCAAACCGGTTTCAGTGTAAGTTTATGTTTTAATCTACAAATTTAACTAGAAATTTGCACTACATTTTCCATGAAAAAAATTGAACAATTTAGAATGAGGTAGCTTTTTCATAAAGACTTTAGCACAGCCTGAGGAAACGTCTTTATCATTAAGATGGTGGATGGTGTTAATTTTGTTTTTAGATACTAAAATGATGTTTTAATAAACTGTCCTATAAAACATTTTTATATATATTTGTTATTGATTTTAGAGAGAAAAGGAGTGGGAAAGAGAGAAACATCAATGATAAGAGAGAATCATTGATCGGCTGCACAACCCCTACTGGGAATCCACAACCCTGGCATGTGACTTTGGCTGGAATCCAACCTGGGACCCTCCAGTCTGCAGGCCAACGCTCTATACACTGAGCCAAACATTCTGGGGCTAAAACACTTTTTACAAGTGTGAAAAGGTACTGTCCTGGATTTTGTTATAGGCTCTAGAGATTTTGTTGAGGATTTATCCCACTTTTGGTGGCATTTGCAAAAATGTGAAGACAAGATCTAAGGGATTGTCTACAAAAAATGTGGAGTAGAAGAGGGGGAAAACAATAACATCTCTAAAAATTATCTGTCCAGGGATATTAAACAAAAACAACTCAAGGACATTGTCAATAGTGCTTTCATCCCAGTGGGCCTGTAGTTGGCAGATCATTTTGCTACCTCTAGGTGGCGCTGCCTTCCAAAGGTTCAATTAATCACCACTGATAGCCAAAAAGAAAATGAAAGCAGTCTTTGTTTAAGTTGATCATCTGCTAAAAGTACAGATTACTTTGGTTTCCCTCAATAACAACCTATGTTTATGAGAATGGTCTTTCGTTTTTTAAAACAGTTTACTTAAAAACAGTTACTTTATACCCTACATATATTAAAAAGTCAATTAGTGTGCCCCTTCATCACTGTTTCTCATAACTATTTCTTCTGATATTTACATGCATATTCCAAGAAAAAAGTATACACTGTCATCTTTTGATTAACTATTATGTGGTATTACTAACCGACTTCTGTTTTAGTCTAGACCCTTCAAGAGGCAGACACAAAAGCAATACATTTATTAGGATAAATGCCTTTGAGGAAATCGTGGAGGAAACCAGGAAAGGCTTGGAATGCTATCAGATTGCCATGCAGGTTTTATTAAGTCAGGAGAGAGAAAAAGGAGGAAGATTGGGTGAAATAGTTAGTCAAAAGATGACAGTATATACCTTAGACCACAGAGCAGTTCTAAGGAAAGGTCAAGAAGGCCTTTGAGAGTCTGTGGGTCGCAGTCACTCATCAGAGGTATTCTCTACTCCCAGGAACCAGCCTACCTTCACATCCCTTTCTCACAGTCATTGGCTGGGAGCAGCCCTTTGGGAGTATGGACTCTGTATAAATGTAGTGGATTTCAAAAGGCAACTGGGCCCACATGACAGGTAAGTCCTGTAATAGGAGATCTGAAAAGGGGCTCTTGTATGCCTGCCACATCTTCCAGTATGACTAGTAAAGATTTAAGCTCTTTTAGACCCCCTTTCCTTTTTTCCCCTCCGATATAATTATACTCCAATTTTTATTAAATCCACATTCAGTGCTTTCATTATTATGTAAATTTTGGCTATTGCTGAGCCAGATAATGCATTATAATTATAGTATGTTTATTGTGCACCTTTTGTTTTTCCTAGACATAGCAAGTGCCTCATTTCCTCCCCTACTGGCTTAGTTTTCTTTGCAATTTGGCTAAAGTTTCCTATAATTCTCAATAGCTTTGTAAAATACCTCTTTTTCTTCTTTCTTTTTTCTTTAATCCTCACACAAGGATATATTTTTCCATTGATTTTTAGAGAAAGTGGAAGGGAGGGAGGAAGGGAGGAGAGAAACATTAGATGTGAGAGAGACACATTGATTGATTGCCTCACACGTACATTTTAGACAGGGGCACTGACCTCTTTTCCCTTCGTCTGTCAAATAGAAAAATGAAAACAGCCAACACAAAAATAGTTGGCCAGTATGAATGAATCAAAATTATACCCTTTTTTGAAGGGTCAGATCAGCAAAAAATATACTGTACATATGTTTTTTGGTGTACTGCAGATGGTTAGTAATTAGTTTATGTGTGTCATGAGATGAAAAAGGTTGAAAATTGTTGTTTTGGATAAATGATAAACAATCTTGAGGTTAGAGTCTTATTTTTCAGGAACCAGGGGCTGAGGCTGGGGAATAGGCATTTTATGTCATGATGCCTAGGAAGTCTTATGATTGGTATTAGAGGTGGTGCTTCAGCCAAGGTCAGATCCATATTGCAGGACCCTGGGCAAAATAAAAATGCAGAATCACTTGTTCCAAAATTATTATTTTTAAAAATATATTTTATTGATTTTTCATAGAGAGAAAGGGGGCAGGATAGAGAGTCAGAAACATCGATGACAGAGAAACATCCACCAGCTGCCTCCTGCACACCTCCCACTGGGGATGTGCCCAAAAACCAAGGTACATGCCCCGGACCAGAAAAACCTAGGACCCTTCAGCTGACACTCCATCTACTGAGCAAAACTGGCCAGGGCTGTTCAAAAATTATTAAGAATTTTGACATAGTGATAGGAGAGCATGAAATCAGTTATGGTGTCCTTCTGAACAGAGGGCCCTGTGCAGCTGTACAGGTTACATGTCTATGAAGCTGGTCAACATACTGACATAACCAGAAAGTTAGAAAAGTAACTCAGCATTTAAGTAGTATCTATATGATAGAAAGCTATCTGGTTTAGTAAAACTGGATCTTTGCCACCATTTAAGTAAAATGGTTGCTTCTTTGAATTTTTCTCAGGTCAATTCAATGCCTTATATAGTATCAACTAAGCTCAGAGTATTCTTTCATAGCTGGCTCTGTTGCCTAAAGTTTTATCTTTAAAATAAGACTTGTTCTTGCTTACTGGCAAATGACTACTGTGAAATTAATAGCTACTCAGAGTTTTTAATATGAGACTCAAAGATGATATTAGTTGCACAATAAAAGGCTAGGTATTAGTTCAAAGTTATTGAACACAGGGAGAGCTTTTGGTTAAATCAAGTGGCCACACTGGAAGAAAGCAAAAAAAATAATGAAAATGTAATTATGTCCAGTTATTAAGAAGGCTAAGATAGTTCAGTTAGTTTGCATATTTTCATTTATGCTAATAATAATAAATTAAAATGACACTGATCCCCCTTTTTTCTATCTTCTACATAGCTTCAGTTTTCATATTTAGTCTGTTATTTTGCAGATAAAAATTCTGTTCGTATAAAAAAAAGTCAAAGATTAAGAACTTGGTGGGTATCTTTGCTTGGTTGTTGGCACCTGGCCATCCTTTACATATGAGAAAGGTAGTTGGATCTTTGGGCAGGAAGCTCCAAGTCTGTTCTGCTGCTGGTTCAGATGTAGGATAACCAAGATAATTTCCCTTTTATTTTTCTTTCTATAGGACGTGAATTTCTCAATCTCTAATCCATCAAGTTTGGGATTTTAAAAGGGCAAATCTAAGGTTCACTCAGAAGATGCCAACGCTGTATAAAGAAACTAGAACTCAAAACCTTTTTTATTTAGAAATAATTTCAGATTTACACAATGATGGCAAAATAGTACAGGTATTATCTTCAACTTCTCTCAGTGTTGATATCTTATATAAACCATAGTACAAATATTAAAGCTGGGTAATTAACATTGTTATAATTCTATAATTAATAGATCTTATTTAAAATTTGCCACTTGTCCCATTGGTTTTGTAGTAAGATGCAACTGATCACAAGTAATTTTCTAATATAACAATTTTTTCTTGAAAGTGTGTCTACCAACTGAGTTGTTTGTAGTCTTAGAGCAAACACTGATGCTGATGAAAACCTGAAGTTACCACTTAAAGCAATCAGCATATATTACCCCAGTTTAGTGATAAAATAGTGAATTTGTTTCCTCTTAACTCTGGAAAAATGAATTGGTGAGCTGCAATAACAGTGCAACAAATCCCTAGATTAAAAAATTGAACATTTTACCCACTGATAAGCTCTTTTTCTTATTTGATTTTGCCTTCTGCCCAATTATATATCATGTAACAAAATGATTACCCAGATGTATATAATATTGTATTAAGTGCTTGACTTAGTATGAATGGCCTAACTTAAATTGGATTAATATTAAATAATGAATGTTTCCAATATGATATGTATAATTTGCATTAAAATAATAGAAGAAAGAGGTGAAGGCAATGAAAATGTTCATTGTTAGATGAATAGATAAAAGAAATGTGGCTTATATACATAATGGAATGCAGTGAAGCCTTAAAAAAGAAGGAAATTGTCACATCCTTCAATGTAGATGAACCTTGAGGACTAAGTAAAATGAATCAGTCACAAAACAACACACCATATGGTTATATGAAGTATCCAAAGTAGTCAAAATTATAGAAACAGAAAGTAGAAAGGTGGTTCCCAGGGCTGGGAATAGGAGAGATGAGGAAATTAGTGCCTCATGGGTATAGGGTTTCAGTTTTGCAAAATGAAAAAGCTCTGGAGATCTGTTGCAACAATGAATACATTTAACACTACTGAACTATACACTTAAAAATGGTTAAAAAGGGCCTTGGCTGGGTATCTCAGTTGGTTAGATCTCTCTGCACTAAGGTAGTGGGTCCAGTTAGGGCACATACAAGAATCAACCAATAAATGACTAAATAAGTGAAACAACAAATCAATGTTTCTCTCCCTTCCTCTCTCTCTCTATAAATAAATAAATAAATAAATAAATAAATAATAATAATAATAAAATTTTAATGGTTAAGATGGTAGGTGTAATGTTATGTTTTTTTAATTACAAAAAATAATAAAAGTAATAGAAGTGGGTAGAAGTATATATTGAATAAGTTGACCAAGAGCTAACAACTGCTCTTTATAAAAAAGTATCTATAATAAAAAGCCCAAAATTTAAAAGTTCCTTACTTCTGGGTAATATTTTCTTAACATTATTTATAATTACATATCGGTCTTTATCCAAAATGCAAATAGCTTTTCTCTTATGAAAATTTGATATTTTAAATGTTAACTGTCAAAATATAAAAAACCTAACCTAAACAAATAAATTAAAAACAAAATACAAACAAACAAACAAAAAAACAAACAAACCTGGAAAGATCTTGACAACAGAGATGACAGCAGAAAAAATTTTAAAATAATATAAAATCCCTCCATCCACTGGAAATATTTTGGTGTATATCCTTCCAGAATATTTAAGTGAAAAACAGATTTTAATGTCAGTTTGTTACTGTCAGATTACAATAACCCATACTTACATCAAATGGAAAATGATTTGTTTATCAAGAAAGTCCTTTAACAGATGTATAAATTATCAATTACATATTGTATATACAAAATTATGTGTTTATATATAGGCTTTCTTTTTTTCCTTTTGGAGGGAAGCCAAAGCTTTCATCAGGATTTCAAAGGATACTGTGACTTAAGTGGGTTGAGATTATATATTCTGTTCAAACAAGTCTTTGCAGCCAGTCATTAAGAAAAAAAATTGAAGGCCTTTTAAAAGAATTGTAATTAAGGCCCTGGCTGGGTAGATCTGTTGGTTAGTGTCGTCTCACTACACCTAGGTTGTGGGTTCAATCCCTGGTCAGGGCACAGACAAGAATCCACCAATGAATGCATAAATAGGTAGAACAACAAATCGGTGGTTCCCACCCCCTCTCTCTTAAATCAATAAATAAAAATCTGCCGAAACCGGTTTGGCTCAGTGGGTAGAGCGTTGGCCTGCGGACTGCAAGGTCCCAGGTTCGATTCCGGTCAAGGGCATGTATCTTGGTTGTGGGCACATCCCCAGTAAAGGGCGTGCAAGAGGCAGCTGATCTATGTCTCTCTCTCATCGATTTTTCTAACTTTCTATCCCTCTCCCTTCCTCTCTGTAAAGAATCAATAAAATATATTTAAAAATAAAAAATAAATAAATTAAATAAATGAAAATCTTGGGTAAGTGGAGCTGGAAGAAGGTGTATATGGGAGATAAATGGTGATAAAAAATATATAGGGAAAAAGAGAAAAAAAATCTTTAAAAAGTAAAAATAACATTGTAATTCAACTTTGAAATTGATAATACACATCTTTACCAGGGGAAAATAACCACATAATGCCAGATTTATTTGTTCTATTACCAATAATTTCTTCCTTACTCTAATAAAAACAAGCTTGATTTTAAAAATGTTATTAAGATTGCCCTCATCAGTGTTGGTTGAGTGTTGTCCCATGCACCATGAGGCCAGTGGTTCAATTCCCAGTCAGGGCACTTACTCAGGTTGTGGGCTCCACTCCCAGTAGGGGGCATGTAGGAGGCAGCCTATTAATGCTTCTCTCTTATCCATGTTTTGCTCTTTCTCTCTCTCCCTTCTTCTTTCTAAAAAATCAATAAAAAACATATTTTAAAAAATGTTATTAAGCCCTAGCTGGTTTTGCTCAGTGGATAGATCAGCGACCTGTAGACTGAAGGGTCCCAGGTTCAATTCCAGTCAAGGGCACATGCCTTGGTTGTGGGCTCCATCCCAGTGGGGGACGTGCAGGATTCTCCTCATTGATGTTTCTATCTCTCACTCTCCCTTCCTCTCTGAAATCAATAAAAATATATTTTTCAAAGATTATTAACAGTGATATATTTTATATTTTGCAGATAACTAATGTTTTATTGTGTTCATGCACTAATTTATTGTTAGCAATTACCCAATTCTTTTTTTAAAAATATATTTTATTGATTTTTTCACAGAGAGGAAGGGAGAGGGACAGAAAGTCAGAAACATTGATGAGAGAGAGACATCGATCAGCTGCCTCCTGCATGCCCCACACTGGAGACGTGCCCGCAAACAAGGTACATGCCCCCGACTGGAATTGAACCTGGGACCCTTCAGTCCACAGGCTGACACTCTATCCACTGAGCCAAACCGATCTCGGCTATCCCAATTCTTTCATAAAATATTCCTTTAGGTAGTATTGAGTAAAATAATTTCAATAAGAGAGTTATCTTTTTCTTTTTTTAATATGTTTTATTGATTTTTAGAGAGAGGAAGGGAGGGGGATAAAGAGACAGAAACATCGATGAGAGAGGAACATCATTGATGAGCTGCCTCTTGCACAACCCCTATGGGGGATGGAGCTTGAAACCCAGGGCATGTGCTGTGACCAGGAATCAAACCAGCGACCTCTGGATTACTGGGTCGACACTCAACCACTGAGCAATACCAGCCAGGCATTTTTCTTAAATTACTTACTGCAGCAAACCTTACTTTTCAGCTACATTATTAAAAATCACAAATAAAGTCCATACTAAATGCTGTTCTCTTAGTAAGTAAAATTTAACTCCATTATTAAATATTTTGTTATTGCATAGAATGGTTATGTAACAATTTATAATTTCTTTAATTCATTTAGCCATTATTCCACATCATCAAAGAAAAGCAAAACCTGACTAGTAGCTGAAGCTTTGCTTCAGATCCCCATGTGGAAATGCCAATAGGCGAAGACTTCATGGGGAAGGTTCCTTTTCCCAAAGCTAATAAAACTTAGCAAATCAAAACAACTCAAATGAACTACTCGGTTTATTTCCCTGAAAGTATCTGCTTTACCGATCTTCAAGGGCAACGACCAGCACCAGAAGAAAAGGAACCAGAGAACCTTACCTTCCAGGGGCTCAGAGTAGTAAGTAGAGGGCTTGGGGACAGGGTGGGGAGAACTGCCTCTTGGCTGTTTCCTACAAATCACGTGGAATGTCAAACATGTACCTTGCCCGCATTCAGCAAAGGTTACTTTGACCTTGCGGCTCCCCTAGCAAAATGGCAAGAATGTTGTCTGGACCTTGTACAGCCCAGTTAAAACCAGCAGTCTGCCTTCTTCAGGATGAATTAAGTTGTTGGACACAGAGAAGGCTTCTTCTACTTAGGAGGCAGAGTTCAATGAATGTGGTGAGAAAGAATAAACTCTTGGGGTGAATCTCTAATATTACTGATATAGGAACAAGTGACTCTCAAAATTAACATCTCAAACAAGTATGCTTCTACTTTTTTAATTTTACTCCCAGCAGATGCAAACCCATTGAGCCCTCCATTGAGGAGCGGGAAGAGAAGTCAAGATCAGTAAGCTCAGCAGTGGTAAGGCATCTGTTTCAGCACAGGCCGAGATGAGGTGGCCACTGCCTTGACCAGATCAACATCTCTGAGGTACAAGCAGAGAAACAAAAGCACCAGGGGATGTGCTGCCTGATGTATCATCCCAGCTTCCACCTGCTTTTTCCTGCCTGCAAAGAAAGGAGGTGGCTTTATGTGCTGTGTCAGCATGGCCATGGGTGAACATGAGTGGGGTGGGGTAAGAGTGGGGGCGGGGGTTGAGGGTAGGGGTGGTGGCTGCAAAGGATTAGAAAAGACAGACAAGAGAATAAAGTTGGGGCTAGGTGGGACACTGCCCTTTGATGAGAGAGACAGTGCCAGAGCCTGCAAGCAAGTCTTTATTTTATAGCCAGATGGGCAAAGTAAGGGCACGGTAAAGATGGTTACAATGTTCTCATGGGTTTTGAGTCTACTCAATTATATGCACCTGATCAAGCTTTGTTTACTTGTTGCACCTCCCACTGCTTATATCATTTAACCACCCGGGAGCTGCTCTCCACAGCTTTAGACAATTGTATAGAACTAGCTGAGTCGTGAAAAACAAAACAAAACAAAACTACTTATACCGCAGGTTACCTGAACTCTTACTAGTACCTTATAGATTTCAGCCTCTTCAGGAGCAGTTGATATGTTATTACATTTTCTTACTGAGAAGAGACGATCTGGAGGTATCAATATTCCCCAAACAACTTAAAATACTTATGAAACATATTTTTCACAAGAAAAAAGGAAAAGGAGACAACTGCTTTATGTTTACTTAAAGAAAAGTTGGATTTTATATCTTAAATGGAAAAATGGAGTGACAGTTACATGGTGTTTATTTAATCAGGGGAAGAGACTCTGATCACTGTGACATCCTGTATTAGTTTTCTATTTCTGTGTAACAAAATGCCACAAATTTAAACCTCCATGGCTTAGAAAACACTATTTATTAACTCACAATTTGTAGGTCAGAAGTACAGGTACAGGGTGGTTGCATTCTATGCTCTGGGTCTTTTCCAGATACCTGGGCGATATCAAGATGTCAGCAAGTGCCTGGCCGGATTGACTCAGTGGTTGAACACTGACTTATGAACAAGGAGGTCCTGGTTTGATTCCTGGTCAGGGCACATGCCCATGTTGCAGGCTTGATCCCAGTGTGGCGCATGCAGGAGGCAGCCAATCAATGATTCTGTCTCATCTTTCTCTCTTTCTCTGTCTCTCTCTCTTTCCTCTCTCTGAAATCAATAAGAACATTATTATTATTTTTTAAAGATGTCAACAAGGGCAGTGATCTCATCTGGGTTCAAAGTCCGCTTCAAAATTCACTGGGTTTGGGGCAGGATTAATATCCTTGCAGTTGTAGGACTGAGAGCCCCATTTTCCTATTGGCTGTGGGCTAGGGACTGAGTTCATCTCTTCTTAGCCACCTTCTACACACACAGTTCACAGAATGAAGAAACATTTTGCTTTCTTCCAGGCCACCAGATGCATTTTTCTGACTTCCCCTTCTGAGACTAACAGAAACATTCTCTGCTTTCATAAAGCTCATGTGATTTGGTTAGGTTCACCAGCACAATCTCCCTTTCTTAGGATCAACTGTGTCATATAACTTAACTTCATCAGACAGGAAAATCCATCCCAGTCCCAGTCCCAGTCCCTGGAGGATGCAGGGTGTGTCCACCAGGGATTGGAGTCTTGGGCACCACCTGGGAGTTCCACTGGCCTGACTTGCTTTCACAACATCTGTTGCTAGAGGAACTGCTGTATTTAAGGAGCAGGAGGAAGAGGATCCTGGAGAGGGGAGAGAGAGATAATCAGAGAAAACCTGGGGAGAACTGAAAAATATGATTGCCTCACAGAGAGGCAGGATAGCACGATGATTAAGATCATGGGCCTCGGAGCTGGGCTGTTGCTCCACCATATACTCACCAGCTGTGTGGCTTTGGTCTCTAGCCATTGAAACTTTACAGTCACTTAACTGAAATGGTGGCCATTGGCAATAGTTATCTCACAGCACTATTGTAAAGATTAAATGAGCAAATATCTGTAAAACTGGTAGGTAAATGTCTCAGAGAAAAATATAGGAGGTAGCCAATATTTGAAAAGATTAAATTCCTTTTGTAAAATACTAGCCAATCAAAACTATGATTTTCATTTTCACTGGAAAATGGAAAAACAATTTTAAGCCCTCCCCTGAGAACATGTTTGCATTGATTTCATAGAAATGGGGGGTGGAGGGGAGAAAGAGAGAAAAACATTACGTAATTGGTCATTTCCTGTACGCACTCCAACTGGGGATAGAACCAGAAACCTAGGTATGTGCCCTGATGCGGAATTTAACCCATAACTTTTTGGTGTGTGGGACGACGCTCCAACCAACTGAGCCACCTAGCCAAGGCAAAAAATTATTTTTTATATCACCATTTCCCACCTAGCACAGCCCCAGTGACATAGATGCTCAGGAAAGGCTCACATAACTAAACCAATTATGTAATCCTAAACAGTGCAATAGATATAGTTAACATGTGTAGCCATTAAAATTGAAAATATTTTAGATGCTAAGGTTACTTTCTAATTCATTTTTATTTTAAATTCTTTTTATGTTTTTATTTTTTACATTGTGGTAAAATACACATAACATACATGCTACCATTTTAATCTTTTGTTGTTGCTAATCCTCATCTGAGGATACTTTTTCCATAGATTTTTAGGGAGTGAGGGAGGGAATGAGTGAAGTGGGGAGAGAGAGGAAGAGAGAGAGAAAAAGAGAAAGAGAAACATTGATGTGAGAGAGACCCATTAATTGGTTGCCTCCTGCATGCACCTCCACAGGAGCCAGAGTTCAAACCTACAACCCATGTACATGCCCTTGATTGGGAATCAAACCCGTGGCCCTTTGGTGCATGGGCCAACATTCTATCCACTGAGCCACTGTCAAGTATTACGTAGCTCGTCTAGTTCCTTTGCCTGTATTTGCTTTTATTTTTGAAGCTTAAAAACGTCTAACCATTTCTGGTACCAATGGTATGTGAAAACATAAACTACAAAGAAAGAGGTTATTATGGCATTAAAATTCCTGATACTCTGAGATTCAAACCCTTTAAAATGTCATAATATTTTAAGAGATTATGAAAGGGGCAAAAAGGTGTGGAGGACTCACTCGGTGCACGTAAGAGCTACTCTCCATTCAGGATCCAGAAAGCCTAGAATACTATTGCACTGTTTCCTGCTGATAAACACGGGAGGGACTAGACTCTAGTCACTTAGAGAAAGCGTCCAAAAGTTGGATATCACAGAAGTGAGTCTGTCATTTGGAACACAGCTGCCAGCTTAAACTTGAGCTTCAGCCACTAGCTCACACTGTACCTGTTGACATTTTTGTGGCCTTTCACCTGAAGAGAAGGCTACTTTGAGAACAGCCTTAAATCTTCCATGTATAAATGACTGTATTTACTCTGAGGGAGGTAGCTCCGTCCATCTTTAAACAAAAAGAAAAAAAAATATCTTAAAGGAAAATGACCTGTTAAGTATGCCTACATAAAAATAGAAGTTTTTAAGAGGTATTGGATGAAAAATGGATCTGAGTATTAAAACTACATTAATATGCTTGAGAAATAGAAGGACAGGTAATTAGTTTTTTTTTTCCATTTGACTGTTGCTAATGCCAAACCTATGTTTTTAATTATTAACAGCATTGAGAAAATGTGAAATAAAACTGTAAATGCTCATATCAGTTGCCTATTTTCCACTTTACTTTTCTACATCCTTTTTTTAAAAAAATTCTCACTCAAGGATATTTTTCTCATTAATTTTTTATTAGAGAGTGTGGAGAGAAGAGGGAGGCGGGGGAAGAGAGACACACACACTGATGTGAGAGAGACATTTCGATTGGTTGCCTCCCAGTGCTGGGGATTGAGTCTGCAACTGACTGAGGTACATGCCCTTGACTGTGAATCAAACCCAAGTCCCTTCAGTCCAAGGGCTGATATTCCAACCACTAAGCAAAACCAACCAGGGCTGTTTTTTTTCTATATTCTTAACAGCCATTCTGCACCAAAGCAAAGAAAGAAAGAAAGAAAGAAAAATCTTTCTTGTTTTTCCAACTTTTCATCTTGGTTTGGAGGTTCTTCAGGAGGCATTTAGTGAAAGCAGGCTACTCTCAAGCTTTAAAAAGATGCTTGAAAGATGTTGCTCTTTGTAGTGTCATGAGAGGAGATGACTGAGAATGGAGAAGGAAGGAAAACTCAGTAATTCATTTCACATGTATTTGTTGAGCACCAACAATGTAGTAGGCAGTAAAGCATCAGTAGCAATTTCAGACTAGTGGTGATTTTTAACTCTGAACCTCTGCCCAGAATACTTTTCTCAATGATTCAGGTTAAACTCTCTAGAATCCAGGAGGGAAGGAAAAAGGAGAATACTTATTTGAGACGGACTTTCATGGGGCGACAGTGCTATTCCTCTTGGGGATGTAATATGATATTCTTCAAGTGTCCTGGAGTGAAATGAGCACGGGCCTCTTCATGGGCTTCTACCTAGGTGACAACTGCCCACAACTCCAGGACATGGGGACAGAGAACTTGTTTTCAGCCTAAAGCAAAGACCTCTTTCCTGGGATAAAATTGCCGTGATGTTTCTTGGCCTGTGTCTCTGGAAAAGTAGAATTCTTTTCAAATTTTGACACCTGCTGACTTTTGTAGAGAAGATTGTAAGGTTTTAAAAATTATACTTCTTCCTCTCACAATTTGTAAACTCTCCCTGTGATGAAGAGGTGTGGACACCTGAAATGCCTTTTTCCCAGGTGGGGATGTTAGTGGTGTGGCTGTTATTTAGGGCATTCCTAAATGAGTGGCAGATGGTATAATGGTATACCTTGGCCAGTGCCATCTCCCTAGGCCAGTGGGAGGCAAACTCATTAATCAACACAGCCAAATTTTTATTTATTTATTTATTATTTATTTATTTATTTATTTATTTATTTATTTAAAATGTGTTACATGTATACATATCTTCCCATTGTGTCCCCCGATTCCCAGGCATACCTTAACTCCCCAGTGTCTTGTGTTCATTGGTTATGCTTATATGCATGAATACAAGTCCTTTGGTTGATCTCTTATCTACCTCACCTCTCCCTAACCTTCCTGCTGTAATTTGACAGTCTGTTGATGCTTTGCTGCCTCTGTATCTATCTTTTTGTTCATCAGTTTATAATGTTCTTTATTATCCATAAATAAGTGAGATCATGTGGTGTTTTTCTTTCATTGACTGGCTTATTTCACTTAGCATAATGCTCTCCAGTTCCATCCAGGTTGCTGCAAATGGTAAGAATTCCTTCTTTTTTATGGCAGCATAGAATTCCACTGTGTAGATGTACCATAGTTTTCTGATCCACTCATCTCTTGACAGGCACCTAGGCTGTTTCCAAATAGTAGCTATTGTAAATTGTGCTGCTATGAACATAGGGGTGCATAAATCCTTTCTGATTGGTGTTTCTAGTTTCTTAGGATATATTCCTAAGAGTGAGATGGCTGGGTCAAATGGGAGTTCCATTTTTAGTTTTTTGAGAAAACTCCATACTGTTCTCCACAGTGGCTGCACCAGTCTGCATTCCCATGAGCAGTGCACGAGGGTTCCTTTTCTTTTTCTTCCCATCCTCGCCAACACTTGTCATTTGTTGATTTGTTGATGATTGCCATTCTGACAGGTGTGAGATGGTATCGCATTGTCGTTTTGATTTGCATCTCTCCGATAATTAGCGACATTGAGCATGTTTTCATGTGTCTCTTGGCCTTCCTTCTGTCGTCTTTCAAAAAGGTTCTATTTAAGTTCATTGCCCCCCTTTTTTTATTGGATCATTTGTCTTCCTTTTATTAAGTTGTATAAGTTGGCTGTAGATGTTGCAGAATAAACCTTTATCAGTAATAACATTTGCAAATTGTTCTCCCATACAGTGGGCTTTCTTGTTGTTTTGTTGATGGTTTCTTTTGATGTGCAAAAGCTTTTTATTTTGATGTAGTCCCATTTGTTTATTTTCTCTTTAGCTTGCATTGCCCTTGAAGCAGTATCAATGAAGAAGTTCTTTCAGCATATGTCTGAGATTGTGCTGCCTGTGGATTCCTCTAGTATTTTTATGGTTTCCCATCTAATGTTTAAGTCCTGTATCCATTTGGAGTTTATTTTTGTGTATGGTGTGAGTTGGTGGTCTAGTTTCATTTTTTTTGCATGTATCTATCCAATTTTCCCAGCACTATTTATTGAAGAGTCTGTCTTGATTCCATTGTATGTTCATGCCAATATTAATTGAGCATAGTGGTTTGGGTGGATATCTGGGTTCTCTATTCTATTCCATTGGTCTATATGTCTGTTCTTGTGCCAGTACCAGGCTGTTTTGAGAACAGTTGCTTTCTAATATAGTGTGAAATCTGGTATTGAGATCCTACCTAGTTTATTCTTCTTTCTCAGGATTACTGTGGCTATTCACAGTCTTTTTTTTTTGTTCCAGATGAATCTTTGGAGAGTTCTTTCTAGGTCTGTGAAATATGTCGTTGGCATTTTAATGGGTAGTGCATTGAATCTATAGATTGCTTTGGGTAGTATGAACATTTTAATAATGTTGATTCTCCCAATCCATGAGCATGGTATGCTCTTCCATCTGTTTACGTCTTCCTCTATCTCTTTTTTCAGTGTCCTGTAATTTTCTATGTATAGGTCTTTTACCTCCTTAGTTAAGTTTATTCCTAAGTATCTTAATTTTTTTTGGTATGATGGCAAGTGGAATTGCTTTTTTAGTCTCTCTTTCTGTAATTTCACTATTAGTATGTAAAAATGCCATAGATTTCTTGGCATTAATTTTGTATCCTTCTACATTGCTGAATTCATTTATTAAGTCAATTAGTTTTGGGATGGAGTCTTTTGTGTTTTTTTTAAATATACAGTATCATCTCTTCTGCAAAAAAGAACAGCTTTACTTCTTCTTTTCCAATTTGGATGCTTTTTATTTCTTCTTCTTATCTAACTGCAATGCAGAACCAAATTTTTAAAACTTAAACTTCCTCTAATGCCACTTCAAAATAGACTTGCCCAGACGGTGGTATTTTGTGGAAGAGCCACACCCGAGGGGCCAAAAAGCCGCATGTGGCTCGAGGACCGCAGTTTGCCGACCACGGCTCTAGCCCCTTCATTTTTCAGTAGGGTGGGCGAAACCCTGGAGCAGCAGCCTGACATCCAAAGAACAGGCTCACACAGAGATTAGGACACTGAGTCACAAAGCCATAGTCCCCTCATAGCCTTTTGGGGGCTTGCAGAAAAGGAGTTGAGGGAGGACAGGAGCATGGTTCACCGATTTAAGCTTCAGCCGGCAGCTCGCTCATCTCCAGATTTTAAGAACCACTACACACTGTTTTGTGTCTGGATTCAAGGCTGAGCAAGAGCATTAGTAGCCAGAGCTTTCACAAGATGCTTTGACTGAGCTAGGGCATTGCAAAATGTTATGCCTTGTCTTTTTGTAAGCAATTGCTTGCTTTAGCTTCAATTCCAGAGTGCATTGTTTGCTCCACTTACCCCAGTGTTCCTAAAGTAATGGTTTAGAGTTCCGTGGTCGGCAAAGTGTGGCTCTCGAGCCACATGCGGCTCTTTGGCCCCTTGAGTGTGGCTCTTCCACAAAATACCACGTGCTGGGCGAGCCTATTTTGAAGAAGTGACGTTAAAAGTTTACATTTAAAAAATTTGGCTCTTAAAAGAAGTTTCAATCATTGTACTGCTGATATTTGGCTCTGTTGACTAATGAGTTTGCCGACCATTGGTTTAGATGAAATGAGGGTACACTGCTAGCATAACTCACCTGTAAAGCAAAAGCAACCTCTGTAACACAAAGGCAGTGGGCACCTTCCACAGGTAAAGGGGAGATCTGAGTTACAGTTATAGCCTTTGGGTGAATCATTTAATACCGCAACTGTTTAACCATGAAGGTCAAGGATTTAAAGACATCATCCTTCAGACACAGTCTTATCTCTGTATTTTTATTATTACGTCTTGCTAATTTTGCTTTTCTTTTGTCACTGAAAATTTTTAAAATTTTAAATTAAAAAAGTAATAATTATCCATTGTCTCCCTAAAAATACACATCTAGAAAGAGAATTAAAGGTTAGAGTTCATCAAGCCTTTTTCATAGATTTATACTTATTTATATTTTTTTGTAAATGCATGAGAACAGCACACAACAGTTGTTGTTTTATTAATTTGTAAATCGTGTCCTCTTCTAGAAAGTCACTGGCATTTTTTAAAGGACCAAACTGATGCCAAATTACTTTCATGTATATCATCTCATCTATAATAATAAAAGGTAATATGCTAATTAGACCGGATGTCCTTCCTGACGAAGCCGGGGCCAGAGGGAAGCCAGCCAGGGTCCCAGGTGCCTGTGGGCAGCCTGGGGGAAGATAGCCCTGGCCTGCGTGCCTGCCAGTGGCCAGAGGAGGGAAGCCCAGATCCTGGGTGCCAGAGGGTGCTGGTGCCAGCACCTGGGGGAAGGAAGGCCTGCTCCTGCATGAATTTTCATGCATTGAGCCTCTAGTGTATTATATAAATGTTCATACCTGTTGTATAAAAACATATTAACATTCTCTTGTATAGTATTCTTCACTGTCTAGAAAAATCAGAGAAATCATTTTCTAAATTCAGAAGACATTTTTCAAGGCCTTAAGAAAATAGGTGCCAACTAGACATGATAACAAAGAATCTGACAGAGTAAAATGTAATGACAATTAAAATCACTACGATTTATGGAAAATGTGATTCTCAAAAAGATTTTTCTAATGTTAAAATCCTGTAAACACTTTTCTGTATATGTTTTCATGGCTTTACTAGAATTCACAAATTTGGGGGAAATGATAAAAAATTTCAGTTACTTCAGTTTTATTTTGTGTAAATAGTGTTTACAAATACTATTTACACAAAATAAAGAAAAATACAAATGCCCAAGAGAAAGCCTGACTTGCTGCCTGTAGGTTTTATTTAACTAATGTTTATTACAGCCTGGCATTGCTCTAAGCATTTAAAATATTCACCCATTTAATTTTGCCCAGGAGTTGGCAAACTTTTTCTTTAAAGAGTGAAATAGTAAATATTTTAGAACTAGTGGCCCAGTGCACAATAAAAAGGGGATTAATTAGAGGAAAGAAATAATTTAATATTGCTATTTGCACTTCCTCTGTAATAGAAGTGTCAGAGATGAAAGAAAATTAGTAAAATGTGTATGAAAACCTTCTTCCTGTTAGAGCCCGGGGCACACCAAGGAACCCAGAGTCAAGTCCCTGCACATGCACATGCACATCAAAATCACGTGAGACCCAGACCTGGCCGGCCCCCGCCCCCATTGGGCTAGATCCAGACCTGGCCAGTCCCACCCTTGTCAAGCCCCGCGGGGCAGGGGATGTAGCCTCAGGTGCCTTGGCCTAGTGTCAGGATGGGGGGCGTGGCATGAGGTCCCCCAGCCCAGACCAGGGGGGGGTCATGCCTTGAGGTCTCCTGTCAAGCCCTGCCAGGTGGCGGACATGGCCTGAGATCCCCTGTCAAGCCCCGCCAGGCACGGGGACAGAGGCTCAGGTCCCCCGGCCTGATACTGGGAGGGGGCACAGCCTCAGGTCCCCTGTCAAGCCCCACTGGGTTGGGGGTTCAGTCTGAGGTTCCCCAGCCTGGTACTGGGGTGGGGGATGTGGCCTGAGTTCCCCCGATCCAGCACTGGGGATGTACCTTAAGGTCCTCTGTCAAGCTCAGCCAGGCAGTGGGGGCTAAGCCTCAGGTTCCCTGGCCTGATGCTGGGATGCAGGGCATGGCCTGAGGTCCCCCGTCAAGCCCCACCTGCTGGGGGGTGCAGCCTGAGGTCCCCTAGCCCAGTACGAGGATGGAAAGCAAATCTTGAGGTCCCCACCGGCTGGGTGGGGAGCATGGCCTGGCACTGGCTGGGGTGGGGGATGCAGCCTGAGGTCCCCTGTCAAGCCCCATGGGGGCAGGGGAGGGAGTAGCCTCAGGTCCCTGCTGATTGCTTGTTAAGGCTCCTTATAGGAACTTGGCCTCAGCTGTGGGTGCAGCCATTTTGTGACATATTCCCTCTTTATTAGAGAGGATTGCATGTAGGTGAGAGGAGTCACTAAGGGATTCTGTCTGGTGTTCTTTTTACTTCGTTTGGTTTTTGTTTTGACAACCCTTAAATCAAATAATTTTTTAAACATACATCCTGCTGTGTGACTTTAGAAGATGGCCAAATGAGTCCATTACCTTATTAATCCCCCACAGAACCAGTTTGCTCTTCTGCTTTGCAGATTGATAAGCAATCAGTCTGCCTATCCCTGCTCAACACCTGCAATGAAAACCATTTCCCCAGCTGCAAAATTTCTCCCCTGTGGAATGAAAATCTTCACCAAGGACTCCATGTAGAAGTAGCTGATGGTGGTCAGAAGCAGGAAGAGATCCAGGGCAGTGTTCTTGGCTCTGTCTGTACTCTTCTCTGGCTCAGTCCTTGTCCAGTCCCAGCAAAGACCCCACTCTGCACAGAACTCCAGGGAAGAGCTGCACTGCAGGTGTTGAGGGTACTGCCAGGGGTGAGCCAGATTTGCAGGTGGCTTTGTCTGTGTGTTCTAATAGGTCAAATATACATGCAGTTTGAAAGATGCCAGTTGCCAGTAAAAGCTTGGTACAGAGACAAAGGAACTCAAGAGAAGGTTCTCTCTGGTCTTACGTATCTGAGAACTAGCTCTGTACCATGTTTCACCATAAATAACTCTAGAGATATTGCATCAAATAATGATTTCTTGGTATCTCTCTGAAAACTTTTTTTTTTAATGAAGGAAAAAGGAGCAAGTAGGGATATTATCTTTTTAATTAAATTTATTGGTGTGACATTGGTCAATATGAACATATAGGTTTCAGATGGGTTTCTGTGTTTCAGGATCTGTAGATTGCACCAAGGCATATTATCTTAAAGAAATTGAAAGTATGGTCTAATCAGGCTTAGTTTTTTTTTTAAATTTTATTTATTTATTAATTTTAGAAAGAAATGGGAAGGAGGGGAGAGAGAGAGAGAGAGATCACTTTTGTTGTTCTACTTATTGATGCACTCATTGGTTGATTCTTGTATGTACCCTGAGGATTGAATTCAAAACCTGAAAGGACATTTTACCTGAGTTATCCAGCTAGGGCCATCCAAGTTTAGTTTGATTCGGTTATTTATGAACACTCAGCATTGATGTTTTAATTAGCTCATCACTTTATAAAATGCCCATTTCACTGGAAACCTTTTGATTAGAGGGGACAGTGTCGTTATTTTATGTAATCAGTTCCCTTGTAAACATGGATAGGGAGTGGGAGTTAAAAAGAAGGATGAAGGTTGACACTTCTTTTATTGGCTTGAGCAATGGGAATAACAGGGTTTGGAGCAGTTTCGGGATAACATCAAATGCTTAATTTTGGCATTATTACCTTGAAATGCCTGTTGGCCATACAGGCAGAGATATCAAGAAGGCATTTGGATAGGTATCTGATGTTCAAAAGATTCAGGCTGAAAATATAAATGTGGGAATAGTGACTGATAGTGAATGTGTGTGTGCGTGTGTGTGTGTGTGTGTGTGTGTGTGTTAGAAGATGTTGGTGGGGTGAGGAATAAGGACCAGAAGGAAGGGCACAGGTATAATAGCAGGTTTTTGTTAAAAGTGCCATGCTCTGTTAGGAAATATAGACAAGAGAGAGAGATGTTTGGTTTTGCATGTGTTTATTATAGACATTTATTTAACTTGAACTGAAGATAATCCAGGAGATTATATAATCTAATTTGATCCTTTTATAAGTGAGGAAGCTGAGGTTCCAGGACGGCTAGCTTGAATTAAATTAGGTAGCTAGCTATAGAGAAGACTATAAAAATAAAAGGCGTATCTCCCTAATTCCGAGGTTGACCAGTCATCCCTAGACAGAAAAAGGAAAAACAAAAACTTGAGTAGTCAGATTAGCTCTAAGGTTAAGTGGGAATTCTTATCTAGTTGGGGGAAGGATGTGAGGTCCACTGTACATTAAGACTCTCCCAATATTTTCAGGCTCAGCGATTTATTTTTATTTTTAATTTTAAATCCTCACCTCTATGTGCCCTGGACTGGGAATTGAACCCTTGACCCTTCAGAGCTCCAGGGTGATAGCAAGGGCTCAGAGAAAGGCTTTATGGTGTGTCATTGGAGGGTGGGTTTCTTGCCATAGTCAGGATTTCTTTATCCCACAAAAGAGCAAGCCTTCAGTCCTAGTTTAGGACCACAATAGTTGACATAAGGAGACGTCTTCCTCTTTCACCCCAAGACAATATAAGCCTCTGATTTTTGTGTGACCTTCAGAAGCAGCCCTATTAATGGCTGCAAACCTGTTGAGAAGATTAACTTCCTTCAAATGACAAAAGTTTTCAAACGTAGTCATAGTAGTGTTTGCCGGATGTTGGTGAATTGCAGCAAGCTTTTTAGAAAAATGCCAAGAACTAAATTCAGAATCCCTACAGCATCCCATCATCCACCTTCCCACAGGGTTGGGCTCCACCTCTAAGGTTCCTTTGGGTTCCTACTCACTCCTGCTGTGTTCACAGCTATTTCAAGTCCTTCAACAATGCCTGCTGCACAGGATTGCTGGGGGATTGAATGGCAAACTGTGCCTTGTATGTGGTTAACATTCAATAAAAAGAACTGATTGCCATTATGTCAGTCTAATATCCAAGAAGCATTACTTCACCATAATGGTTAAGGCCAACGTTCACCCAAGTGCTGATTTCAGACAACTGTGTTAAGAGCCAAAACGTGGCATGAGATGTGTTATGAAACAGGGCAAGCTATTAGTGCACTTTGAACCTTGGTTATCTCACTGAAGTTTCACTATTGGCTTTCTGTTAGCTTTTCTCCTCAGGGTTCCACTGGGCAAACTGGAACAGGTATAACTTAACTTAAAGAATAATCTATTACGTTTATTTCAAAATGAGTTAGAAGCTGACTGTACAGACTTCTAGTGTCATTCTCCTAGACTAGAGTCCGATGCACTTAATTCTTGGCTCCTGCCTGCCACTGCTGCTGCCAGTGGCCTCTGCTGCCTCTGCCTGGGCCCAATGCGGCTTTGTTCAGAAGGAAGGACATCTGGAAGGATGTCCGGTCTAATTAGCATATTGTACTTTTATTATTATTGATACTCTAGTAGGGTGCTACTACAGTATGACAAATATATGGAGAGGAATTGAAGTCACAGTATTCAAACGTAATGATGATTTGGAAACAGGCATTTTTACTGAGCTGTGTCTTTACTTCAACTAAATGTTGAACATAGCCCAACAGTAATTGTATTTTCATCCTCTCTATTAGAGGAAGGCAGTTAATGGATGGAAGGAAGACACTTACGTAGGAATGATACCTTCTGAAATTCTCTTACATAGTACCAGTGGTACTTCGAGATACGAGTTTAATTCGTTCCGTAACCTTGAGGCATGGGAAACTGTGAGACGCTCGAGTCACAGTAAACTGGTGGGTCCTGTGCAGCCGGCCGATCCGAGCGATTACTCCTATCTCAAATGTTGCTCGTATTTCAAAGCAAAAATCGCTCACTTGACGGCTCGTATCTCAAAAATCTCGTATTTTGAGGTACCACTGTATAGAATCTATAGAATAACCTTCCTTAAATAGACTGTCATATGGTCCTTAGAATTTGCAGTGGCATTGATATTACTTGTTTAATAAATCAAGTGTTTAAGATAGCACCTGACACATGTTGAATAAATATTAATTCCTGCTTATAAAAAGGATCAAAATCTTTTACCATAAAGTGTCTGGACCTAAATGTGGTTCATTTGCTACATTTCACAGGGATCGGTTACTCAGGTTTATGTTTTCTGAGTATGAACTTTCTGATATAAGAACAAAGTTCTTTACTTCACATGTATGTTCTTTACTTCATGTGTCTAATACAGTCTTGAAAATATTTTTTCTTTAATAGAAATCCAATATATCTACTTACTTTTTCAATTTATAAGTCTGAACTTATATTACCATCTCACTGAGACTTACATCTGAGATATTTCCAGACACTAAAAAACAAAACAAGACCTTTGAGTATATAATCCATTTTCCTTTCAGTTGAAGATTAAACCATGTTTTATTCAAAACACAAAGATGGAAACACAACAAGTTTAAGTTTTATCAATTTATTATTACTGTCACTTATGTGCACATTCTTGCATTTTTCTACCTGAAATCCCAATTTTTTTAATTTGAAACATGTGTCCACCTCAGTTTCTATGCGCTGAAATGTTTGTCACTGAAATATGAGGTATCTCTCAGTAAACAATGGTGATATGTATGACAAAATGTTTGAACATTTTCTTACATCACGTAAAAATTCCTTGTGCAATGCTACTAGTTATAGTCCTTTATTATATTTAAAGAGCTTGAGATTTCCATTTTATGTAAAATAGAGAAAAGAAAAATGTGAGTTATATAAAATTTAAGTGTAATTAAAAATAAAAATATATCTTAAACATTTATAATACAAATTTTACAAAGCCTTTAGATGAACAACGCAATTAGAGAGTATTGTAAAACTGCTTTTGTTCTTTTCCTCTATTTTCCATAAGGCAATTGTTCAGATATTTCTCTCTTTGTATTATGTGAAATTAACTTTCAGCTAAAGAACAGTGATAATAAATGAGGACCGCCAGAGCCTCAAAAAGTGATATTGAAGAAAAAAAAAGATAAGTAAAGCAGAAGTCTAAACATTAAAATTCTGATTAACATTTGATGAATTCAACTTAAACCTGATAAATCAATTTCCAAAAAACCAAACACTTATTCTCCTTTACTTTTATATCCAATAACTGCGTCAAACCTAACATTGATCTTCCGTTTTACAACTGACAGGAAACGTTCAGGAAGGATCCTAAAATAAAGATATATAAATAAAATTAGGAAATTAATATTAAGTGCATTTTTAAGATATCCTTTCTTAAAATACTTGTGTTTATCATGCATCATGTTCGTGTTCAGTTTAAACAAGATTAAGATTTTAACACATTGTCACTACTATATGTTCTTTCCAATTAAATCCATTTTCTTTTCATAAGGAAAATTTAATTCTTTAGAGTACTACTGACTCAAAATATTTGTTTCTAAAATAAGTACACTCTATATTTTTTAAAAGATCTGTGAGCGGATGTGTATAGAACTGAACAGTTGAGATGCTGAAGTCTTTATTAAAAAATAAAACAAAACAAAACACCTGACATTGGAAAAGAAGTGAGAATAGGAACTAATTTTATACTGTATAATCCAATAATTTTATACTGCATAATCCAGTATATGGCCCAATAAGAGACTGGGGAAGCAGAACTAATTTTATACTGTATAATCCAATAATTTTATGCTGTATAATCCAGTATCTGGCCCAATAAGAGACTGGGGAAGCAGAACTGCTCAATAAAATGCACACAATACACTTGGTTTTCAGCATAATGCTGAACAAGTTATTTTAACTTTTGAGTTTAAATTCCTCACATGTAAATGAAAAAATTAACACCTACCCCATAGTGTTACTTGAAGATTCAATGTGTTCATATAAAATGCCTTACACATAGTAATAGACATCTAGTAAAAGTAATTTTTCCCCCTACTCTATAGTTAAGAATATTGAGGAAAAGGTCCCATTCCAATGAGTCTGAGAGAAACTAAAGAGACTATGTAAGTCAGGGTAATTACATACACATCTGCCTGGATGGCATTCAAACACAGTTTGGAAATCGAGCACTGAACATTCATAGTCAGAGGAAAATCAGGCAATGGGAACCGTGGTAATTATAATAGTAACAGTGCTAGATAATGTTTATTGAGTATTTATGGGGTACTAAATACTTTAAATGCCTTATTTTATTTATTCCTCATAGCCCTCTAAGTCTCATTGTTGTCTCATGTGACAGATGAAGAAACTGAGCTTCAAAGAAGTTAAATAACTCATCCATGTTCACGTTGCAAGCAAGTCACACAAACACAGCTTTGCCTAACTCCAGAGCACAAACCTTGAGTTTCTTTGTTAAAGGTTTAGGAAACAGAATTAATTTATTCAATCAGCAAACATTCTGATGCTGGAATGTGTCTATCAACTCTTGCAAGTACAGGGGATATAGTGAGGAAAACAGGCCAAATTCCTTCCCTCACAGAGTTATATTCTTAAGCATTGTAATCACTGAGTGCCTGCTTCGGTGATGTGACAAGTTGAATGCTAATGCTTCAGAGGTTTTAACTTGTTTATCCACCAAGGAGATGCTCTGGCTTTACTACTGAAACCTCTAAAGTATGTTCAACCATAGTCTCTTAGCAGAAGAGGCTAAAAACCTGACATCTGCCCTAATGCTTTTTGCTCTCTTACATTTTTTCTAGTCTCTGTAGTTCTCAAAGTATGATCTTTGAACCAAGTGCTTGTGGCAATTGCCTGTTAAAATACAGATTTCTGGGTCTCAACTAAAACATCCTATATTAAAATATCAAGAGGTGAGGAATCCAGTTTTAAAACATAAATGATATTTTAAATTTTATTTTAGAGAGGGAGGAAAGAAAGATCAATCGGCAGCCTTCTGCATGACATCTACTGGGGATCGAGCCCACAAGCTGGCCATGTGCCCTGACAGGCCTCTCTGTCACACAGCTTTCCAAGATGAGTGATGAGACAATGTGCTATGATGAAGCATTTTTTAAACCAATGCTTTCCAATCCTGACGCTGCATTAGAATCACCAGGAAAGTTGTATCAGGCACCAGGCCACACTCCAGGCCAATTAACTCAGCATCTGGTGGAGCAGGTCTCGGGCACTAGCACGTTTAAAACTCCCAGGAGAATTCCAATGTGCACCAAAGTTGAGAGCTACTGCTCTAAAGAAATGCTTCTAAATCTACTATGTCTACAGGTCACCTGTGGATCTTATTAAAATACAAATTTTGATTAAGGAGATCAGGCGATTCTGTATTTCTAACAAGCTCCCAGGTGATGTGGATGCTGCTGGCCCGTGGACCACATCTGAGGTAGCAAGGCTTGAGGACCTCTATAGTTATTTAGCAATTCCTGAGCTTCAGTATGATTTTGCAGAAAATAAGAGCTCAATGATTATCTGTTGTATATTTAAATGAATCTATAGAACTTAACTTATGATTTCCTCCAATATCATTGTCCTATTATCCCATTATGTACGAATGTTTAAAAATGGTCTTCCTTCATATTTATTCATTTATAAGACAACACTTCCAAAATATTAAAAAAAAATTAAATATATAAAAACTTAAAGAGATTTCTTTAAAAGAACATAAAAACTTGTGGAAATTATTCAGTTCATTTACCCAATTGTTATACTAATCCTGCTTTAGTCACATGTAGTTTAAAAATTGATGGATTCTTTAAACCTATTATTTTTGTTAACGTAATTCCATTTCATTGTACTTTACAAGGATTTGGTCTTAAATCCAAGTAAAAACATGTAGGGTGAATATTCATAATGCTGGCAAACAGAACAGTTGCTTACCTTTCCATCGCTGTTATAAAATTTAGAGAAGATGGAATGAAAATCATCTTCTGGTCAATCAGGATGCCCTTCATCAGCTTGCTCACCACCTCCTCAGGTTCCAGGGTGGGCCCCAAACTGAAATCAGAAGCAAATCATTTCACAGAGGCTTCGGCTTTAGTTTAGTACTAAACAAATACGTTATGTTACTATAAGAACCATCACCTAACCGACTTGTGGCATCTAGCCATCCTAGGTACTCAAAGAGGGTAGCTGCTTTGGCACTAATAACAACAGCCATTTACATGCTGTTTATCATGTACTGCCCACTGTGCTCAGCATTTGCCACAGGTTATCTCCTTGAAATTTCACAACACCCGATGAAGGAGAGACTATGGTCCCTTTTATGCAGATGAGGAGTATAAAGGTAACTAAGGCTCAAAAAATAATTTAGTTAGATTAAGACCGATAAATTCACTTTTAAATCTTTAGAAGCTCTGGGAAAGAAGTCAGACACCATATGGAAGTATTACAACATACTAAGATGTTTTAGTGAATACATTCTAAAGTGTCAAGGAATTAAAATACAGGAATGTGTCCGGCTCGAGGTCCTTGATGTCTATATGAAACGCTAATATAGCTTTGATGATCTAACTTCACCACTTTACTAGGTCTTTGTTTCACTTCCAGTGTTGTTACTTAGTTCCATGTTATGTCTTCACTGTGTAATCAATCACCCTGGTATATGTTCTACCGAGTAGTATGCAATCCCTAAAAGGTGACCTTTGTTAACCTTTTACTAATGTTTTAGATAAAAAGATACATAATTAAATAAACTTCTCAAATTTTGCCAATGCTACCAAACTGGTGACTAACATTTTGAGGAGGCAGATGTTAAATTTTGTGATTAGTTAAGAGAAGTAAGACAAAAAGAATTGGATCAGATTCCTTATGAACAAATACAGAATAGCTCATTCAGAGAGATAAAATATGCAGTAAAGTAAATGTGGGACAAATGAGAAAAGTAGTATTGTACCCAGCTGGTGTGGCTCAGTGGTTGAGCATTGACCTATCAACCAGGAGGGTGTGGGCTTGATCCATAGTAGGGGCATGCAGGAGGCAGCCTATCAATTGTACTCTCTCATCATTGAAGTTTGTTCTCTCTCTTTCTCCCCTTCCTTACTCTTCCTTTCTCCCTCACCCCCCCCCCTCACGTCTCTCTCCTTTGTTCTCTTAAAATCAATGAAAAAATTATTCTCAAGTAAGGGTTAACCAAAAAAGAATAAGGCAAGGGAGCTACTTATATATCAATACAGAAAGCTACCAACAGCATATTCGTTTGTTGTGTATGTGGGTGGGTGGGTGTGTGCGCACTTATGATACTTTTCCTTTTTAGTAAATTTTATATTAGTTTCAAGTGTACAACATAGGGGTTAGACAAATCATATATTTTATAAAGTGTTCCCCCCAATGTTTCCAGTATCCACCTAGAACTATATACGTATAGTTATTATAATACTGGTGCATGACATTGGTGCACTGGGGATGGGGGTGTCCCTCAGCCCAGCCTGCACCCTCTCCAATCTGGGACCCCTTGTGGGATGTCTGATACTATGGGATCAGGCCTAAATGGGCAGTCGGACATCCCTCTCACAATCCAGGACTGCTGACTCCTAACCACTTGTCTGCCTGCCTGCCTGATTGCCCCTAACTGCTTCTGCCTGATAGCCTGATCACCCCCTAATCACTCCGCTGCCAGCTGATCAATGCCTAACTGCTTCCCTATCTGCCCAATTGCCCCTAACTGCCCTCCCCTGCAGGCATGATTGTCCCCAACTTCCCTCCCCTGCAGGCCTGGTTCCCCCTCCAGTGCCCTCCCCTGCAGGCCTGGTCCCCTTAACTGCCCTCCCCTGCAGGCCTGGTTCCTCCCCCAACTGCCCTCCCCTACAGGCCTGGTCCCCCCTAACTGCCCTCCCCTGCAGGCCTGGTCTCCCCCAAATGCCCTCCCTTTCAGAAAAGTTTTCCTCTGTGCAAAAAGTAAAAAGTTTGGTTTGTATCTCAGTTCTGCTACTTACAGGCAAGTTACTTCATCTCTCTGAGCAAAATATTGTGGTGAGGTTTAAGAAAATTACAGATTTTCCCAGCTGGTGTGGCTCGGTGATTGAGCATTGATCTATAAACCAGGAGGTCATGGTTTGATTCCTGGTCAGGGCACATGCCCAGGTTGCAGGCTTGATCCCCAGTAGAGGTATGCAGGAGACAGCCAATCAATGATTCTCTTTCATCATTGATGTTTCTACCTCTTCCTCCCTCTCTGAATCAATAAAATTATATTTCTAAAAGAAAATTACAGGTTTTATTTAGTGTATAAAATATAAGTGAGTAAGATCTGTCTGTCCTCAAATCAGAACTAAATTTCTAGATTAAAACTAACTTCACCTTAGGCATCCACTCTGGTATCTGGTTAACTTCAAAGGGGTTTATGGCGCAGGACCAAGCCCCAAACCCTTTCTTAGCCAGGTCATATTCCTATGACTTGGTTAGAATCCTGTGGGCTTCTATTTATTCCCCCCCCCTCACCTCCTCAACAAGCTTCTCAGTTATTTTTCAACTAGAGGCCTGGTGCACAAAAACTCATGCACTGCGAGGGGGGAGAGGTTTCCCTCAGCCTGGCCTGCCCCTTCTCATAGTCCTAGAGCCCTCAGGGAATGTCCTCTGTGGGAGGTGACCAGGCAATCAGGGGAAGGCACCACTCCCATCACCCTGTTGCTGCTGCCGCTGCCAGCCACCAGCCCTCCTCAGCCTTTGCAGCTACTGTAGCTTTGTCCAGAAGGACGTCTGGAAGACATCTGGTCTATCTGGTCTAATTAGCATACAGCGGTACCTCGAGATACGAGTGCCCTAACATACGAGATTTTTGAGATACGAGCCATTGAGCAAGTGATTTTTTGCTTTGAAATACGAGCAACAGTTGAGATACAAGTAATCGCGTGGATTGGCCGGCTGCACACGACCCACCAGTTTACTGAGACTCGAGCGTCTCATAGTTTCCCACACCTCAAGGTTACGGAACGAATTAAACTCGTATCTCGAGGTACCACTGTATTACCCTTTTATTAGTATAGACTAGAGGCCTGGTGCACAACACTAGTGCACTCAGGGAGGAGAGCCACTCAGCCTGGCTTTTACTCTCTTGTAGTCTGGGACCCCGCAGGGGATATCTGACTGACAGCTTGGAGTGGGCCTAAGCCGGCAGTCGAACATCCTCAGCACTGCCTTGGAGGCGGTAGAGGCTCCTGCCACCACTTCTGCGCTCAACAGCCATGAGCCCAGCTTCTGGTGTTCTGACCACCAGGGGGCAGCTCCTGCATTGAGCATCTGCCCCCTGGTGGTCAGTGCACGTCATGGCCACATGTTGTTCCATGGTTCAGTCAATTTGCATATTAGTCTTTTATCATATAAGAAGATTGTACTAGTAGAGCTTTGCCAGAAGAGGGTACCCCAGCCCAGACTTACTGACATGGAACCTGCATACAGAAGATCTTTGGGAAACTGAGAGGCACATTCAAGTCTAAACTTTGTGCAGCCCTGTTCTGGGGGCAAGGGTAAAAAATCCAATTATAATTTTTAAATATACGCTATTTTTTAACTGCTGAAGGATATTCATCGAAATGTTGCATAGTTTCCACTGAATAGAAGGTTTTTAAGAAATTTTAAAACAAAACTTTATTTGTACATTCCTGTGTGTTGGAATTTTTAAAAAGTATACATTATATTTACAAAGATATTAAAGCTATTCCCAAAGATAGGAAACATTAAAATCAACCTCAGAGCAGATCCTTTCTAACCAAGGAAACATCATGGTCTGGTACTCAGTTTGGTAGGTTAGTTCTAGATTACCAAAAGAAAGTGTTTTTCATACTGTAGTCCTCGTTTGTCTCCAATAGCCGATGAAGCTTGTTAACACACACAGCCCCAAATCTCCACCCCAACCAAACCGAATAAAAATCAGCACCCCTGGGGGTGGATCCTCTACATGGTTCCCAAGTACTCATGTTGAAATGTGTGTCTAGTTAGGTCTAAGAACCACTGCTTAGGGGAAGGAAAAAGGGAGGATTACCAGGTTCACCTGTGTCATTCATATGAACACTTGTATACATTCTCTCCCTCTCTGTCTCTACACCTGTTTTCACACAACCTACAGAAGCTGAAATTGAGATGAGCTAAGGATATTTAAAGGATTAAAATACTTAAGAAGCCCCACAGAAAGGCTCATTCTCATTTAATCGCCAACCCTTTTATCTCCATTTCTGTCTCAGCTTACCTGGTACTTGGGTTTTTGATGAAGCCAGTGTTTATGAAATTAGGGCAGAGACATGTTGTTTTGACTCCAGTTTTTCCGAAGGCCCCCAGTTCTTCAGTCAAAGCTTTGTGAAATCCCACAGCAGCAAACTTGCTGGAACTGAAAATACACGGAGAGAGGTCCCAAAATAATTCAAGAAAACTGCTGCTTCTATTTAATTCAGAGATCTGTTTTCCTTAGTTAAGTGTGGTCCCCTGCTGAGAATTGTGGGCAGCACCGGGATCTCAAAAGCACCCAGCCCAGACCTACTGACAAAGAACCTGCATTCAGAAGATTCTTGGGGAAAGTGAGGCACATTCAAGTCTAATAAACACTGACAGACTGGCAGGTGTGTCTCGGTGCTTGAGCATTGACCTAGGAACCAGGAGGTCATGGTTCCATTCCTGGTCAGGGCACATGCCCCGTTTGAGGCTCAATCCCCAGTGGGGTGCATATAGGAAGCAGCTGATCAATGATTCTCTCCCACCACTGATGTTTCTATCTCTTTCTCCCTCTCCCTTCCTCTCTGAAATCAATAAAAAAAAGGAAGCACTGACTGCACCCCAACATCATTGATCAGAGTGACAGATGAGTAGATTTAAATGTTTTGTTAGTAAAATTGGTAGGGTGCTTGTTTTGTTGTTGCTGTTTCCTTAATGTAAAACTTAATGACACTGTAGGCTACTCATTATTTAATATGTTCATGAAATTCACTAGAAAATTTTCCTGCGTAAGTTCTTTTCTTCCTGTAAGTCTCAGCTTGACTTCCTCAAATAGGCCTTTCCTAACCCCTGGTCTAAATTATTTCCCCATTAAAAAATAATCTTCAGTTTTCCATCAGAACATATTTGGAAAGAGAAAGGGCATTAACCATATTTTAAGTGGACATTATGCTTCCAGTTAGGTGTTTAGAAAAACAATTTTATTGAGATATAAATTCACGTATCATATAGACCCATTTAAAGTGTACAATTCAATAATTATTAGAACATAACATTAATTTTTAAAAACTATGTGAAAAAATATATAACAAAATTTGAAATTTTAACTAATTTAAAGTGTGCAAAGTTCAGTGACATTATCAGATAGATTGTTCTTCTAGAAATCTACATGGATTAGCAATTACATAAAGTAGCTGTAAATTCTTATAAATTAACGTGTGCTTTGGGAAATACAAAGCTGTGGAAAGTTCTCTTTAATTTTATTGATTTTTAGAGAAAAAAGGGGAGGGAGGGAGGCGAAAACAAAGAAAAAGAGAGATGTGAGAGAAACACTGATCAGTTGCCTCACATATCCCAACCAGGGATTGAAACTGCAACCTGGGTATGTGTTCTGACTGGGAATGGAACCTACACCTTTGGGTGTACGGGACGACGCTCCAACCAACTGAATCATATTGGCTGGGGAACCTTGTTTTTTGAAGCTTAGACAAATATTTGAGGCTTAAAAAGAAAGATTGCTATACTCAATCATATAAAATGTAAATCTTCTGTACCTGGAAAAATAAAACAAACAAAACTAATCATGAATAAAATTGATTACTACATGACAGACACTGTCCTCAGTTATATCAGATGCATTGTTTCATTTAATCCTCACACAAACTCCATGAAATAGATACTATAATGATCCCCATTTACAGAAAAGGAAACTGAGGCACAAGAGAGGGATACAGAACTTGCCCAAAGACAGAGAGTGGTAGAATCAGGCCTTAAATCTGGGGAATAAACCAGGTCTCTATATGATATACTCTAAACTTTGCTGGCTCCCAACCAAGTGAAGAGGTAAATAAGCTGGTAAAGCATTTGTAACATATACAACAAGAATAAAGGTTAATTATATGGCAACTTTTAGAAATGAGTAAGACAATATTCTAATGGACAACTGGCTAAAGAGCATTAGCAGAAAATGCACAAAATGAAAACACCAATAGATATACTCATATTAAAATGTTATCTTTAGGAATAATTAATATAAATTATAACATAAAACAAGAGAGAATTTTTGCCTGGCAGTAATGTTAAAAATATGAGAACATTTTTATTAGCTTGAGTTGTTTTTCAATGTACAGAATATTTTTTTATTTTAGATGATTGAACTAGTCTTTTCCTTTTAAGGCTTCAACATATGTCTAAGCTTAAAAAGAAAAGCTGACAGAGAACTTTGTATTTTCCAAAGCACAGTGTTAGTTGGTAGCCTTTTTGGAAGACAATTTGGCAAAAGGTATCAAATTATTAAAATATGCCATGCTCTTAGATTCGGTAATTTCTCTTTTAAGTATCCTTAGGACACAATCATATTTCTAAAGGTTTATTCAAGGATAGTCCTTGGGGTACATAGTTCAGGAAGGCAAATAGTTCAAAACAATATTTAATTCATTTAGGTAACACTGACTTACACCATTGTATAAGTTTAGGTATGCAACATTATCATTCAACATCTGTATAGACTATACATAGTGCTTACCACCAAAGTCTAGTTTCCATCCATAACCATACAATTGATCCCCTTTATCTGTTTCACTCTCCCTCCACTTTCTCTTCCTCTGGTAACCACCAATCTATTGTCTGCCTCGATGAATTTGTGTATTTTGTTCTTGTGTATAGAAACAATTTTAAACATTGATAGTAGACAGCTATTGTTTTTGCTATTAGCTTTCATATTCCCTTATTCTGCAGCGTCATTCTGATTTTGCCTACCCATTCAGTGGTTGGATCCAAGTTGGTCTGGTTAGAGTGAACTCTAGAACCCAAACCTTTTTTTAAAAAAATAAATATTTATTGTTCAGATTATTATAGATGTTCCTCTTATTTTCCCCCGTATCTCCCCTCCACCTGATTCCCTACCCCATCCCATGCCCTTATCCCCTGCTTCTGTCTTCATCTATAGGTATAAGATTTTTGTCCAATCTCTTCCCACACCCCTCACACCTCCTTCCCTCAGAGAATTGTCCGTCCACTCCCTTTCTATGCCCCTGATTCTATTATACTCATCAGTTTATTCTGTTCATCAGGTATTTTATTCACTTGATTTTAAAATTCACTTTTGATAGGCATGTATTGTTGTCATTTTGTTGTTCATAATTTTTATCTTTATCTTTTTCTTCTTCTTTCTCTTCTTAAAGAATACCCTTCAGCATTTCATATAATCTTGATTTGGTGGTGATGAATTCCTTCAGCTTTTTCTTGTCTGTGAAGCTCTTTATCTGACCTTCCATTCTAAATGATAGCTTTGCTGGGTAGAGTAATCTTGGTTTAGGTCCTTGCTATTCATCACTTCGAATATTTCTTGCCACTCTCTTCTGGCCTCCATAGTTTCTGTTGAGAAATCAGCTGACAGTTGTATGGGTACTCCCTTATGGGTAACTGTTTTTCTCTTGCTGCTTTCAAGATTGTCTTTTGGCCTTGGCATTTTAATTATGATGTGTCTTGGTGTGGTCCTCTTTGGATTCCTCTTGTTTGGGGTTCTCTGTGCTTTCTGGACTTGTAAGTCTATCTTTCACCAGGTAGGAAAAGTTTTCAGTCATTATTTCTTATAATATGTTTTCAATATTTTGCTCTCTCTCTTCTTCTGGCACCCCAATAATTCGGATGTTGGTACTCTTAAAGTTGGCCCAGAGGCTCCTTACACTACTTCCATATTTTTGGATTCTTTTTGCTTTTTGTTTTTCTGGTTGGGTGTTTTTTGTTTCCTCATATTTCAAATCTTTGGTTTGATTCTTGGGATCCTTTGGTCTACTCTTGAATTTCTGTATAGTCTTTATTTCAGACAGCGTATGCTTAATTTCTGACTGGTCCTTTTCCATTTTTTTTTTTTTTGGCATTCTCATTAAGGTCCTTGAAGGTCTCACTAAGTTTCTCAGAAGATTCTTGAGTCACATTATAAATGTGGTTTTGAACTCCATGTCCAGTCGTTTGCTTTCCTCCATTTCTTTCATTTGTGACATGTTTCTTTGTCTCTGTATTTTGGCTGCTTCCCTCTGTTGATGGGGTGGTTTTCTGTGGTAGGTGACCTATAGGGCCCAGTAGTTCAGCTTCTCTTATCACCTGAGGTGGATACTCTTGGTGCACCCTTTTGTGGGCTGAGTGCACTGTCTTGATGTAGTAAAGCCTTGATTGCTGTTGGTACACTGGGAGGAATTGACCTCCAGGCCAACTGACTGTGAGGACCTGCTATGTCTACAATGGAAGAATTGCTATCCTGAAGACACTCTTATAGAGCAGGACTTTTTTCAGTGGGGCTTTGGTGCTCGTTGAATCTGCTTCTTGAATATGTCACTTATTGATGTGAGGAATTGAAATCTGGTGTCATCTCACACTGACCTCTAGGTACACTAGCTTTTGGATCTCCAATGGGGTGCAGGTCAGCTACTGTCTGAGGCCACCCAGCAGAAGCTATAATAAGATCTGCAGATTTCCCCTCTTTGCTTGGGTTTTGGAGGTTTTAGAATTGTCTGAACAGAGTTGCAGTTTGTCAGGTTAAGCTGCGATAGGGCAGGCCACTTATATGCAAAAGCCGTTGTGCAGTTTGGGTGGCTTTGTAAATTGGGTGGGGCAGGAATCACTGGCTAAGGCATGGCAAATAGCGATGGCTGCCAGTCAGCCATCCCCATGTCCCATGCCCCAGCACAGTAAACAATGATTCCTGGACCTCTGCAAGAAAGCCACCCTCACTTTCCGACCTGACGGTAGACAGTCCAGCTTCTCCCCTTAGGGGTCTGGGTCCCCAGAGTCTTGCCAGAAATGAGTTTAGAGTAATTGGGACCTTGTGTCTCCCTTCAGGTTGAAAAAAAAACAGTGCACCCAGTCGCCAGCTGCACACCTTTGCACCTCAGCTTTTCCACGCTTGTGCACGTCTCTATGCTCTTTTCTCTTTCCTTCTAGTTGTAAAACTTCTACTAATCCAGCTTTCCCTTGGTTCTGGGTGATAGACATTTTGTCTTTTAGTTGTGGTTTTGGTGTGGTTGTGAGAGGCAGCACGTACAGGTGTTTACCTATGCCACCATCTTGGTTTTCCACTAAATCCAAAACCTTTTAAGGCATCACTGGGAAGTCAGACCTCTCCCAACCTGCTGGACTCAGAGTTGAAAGGATGTTCTGCTGGAACTGCTGATAGCTATCTGGCCAAAGAGAAGAAAAGCCTGCCTGAGACTTTCATCACAAAGGGGGAAAAATCCCTCTTTGGCCTGGACCAGTTTAAGTTTTGTGTTCCTTGCAACTGAAAGAGTCCAGGCATAGCACCTTAGTGATGGCAAAAACATCGTGGAAGGAGCCTGGACCCTTATACTTTGCAGAGGAGAGTAGACTTGTTAACTCAGACTTTTTGTGTGACAGAGAAGTAATCTATCTTGCTGAAATCACTTTTATTTTGAGCCATTCTATTTCATCTGTTGAACTGATAATCTAATTAAACAAATGGTCACCAAAAATAGTAACACATTTTAATTAGATTTTGATATGATACTGGGAAAAGAGCAGTGGAAGATGATAATCAGCTGAGAGGAACTATAACCAGGTTCTGAGTAGAGAGTACTTCCCTGAGTTTTCCAATGAAAAAATGAAATCAGTCTAATGAAAACATACAATCCTCTCAACAATAAAGAAAAAAATGTAAAAAATATATTAATGTTAAAAAAAGAGTCTAGACCCAACAATTATGAATTAAATAAACAGTTGCATACCAAACAGGAATTGAAAATGATGTAGCATATATACATTTATTAACAGGCAAAACACTCATTTTAAATTTTTTAAAAAGCAAGATCATGTATATAGATTTTTTTTCAATGCATGATTATATATCTGCATTTAAAATGCCCTAATCAGGCCAGTGTGCTCAGTGGTTGAACACTGACTTGTGAACCAGGAGATCTCAGTCTGATTCCTGGTCAGGACACAAGCCTAGGTTTCAAGCTAGATACCTAATAGGGGGCATGCAGGAGGCAGCTGTTCAGTGATTCTCTCTCATTGAGGTTTCTCTCTCTCTCTCCCTTCCTCTCTCTGAAATCAATAAAAACATATTTAAAATAAATAAATAAAATGCCCTAAAAATTATAACAAATGTTTGCCAAGATTTTTTCTGCATGGTGAAATTAACAGTTAATTTTCTTTTTTTCTTTACTGAAATGTATTTTCTGATTTTTCTTAACTGAATCAAGAATATAGAAATATTTTAAAACTCAGAGTTAATGATCTTCAATGTGTTAAAATAATTTTATGGTTTTGAACTTTAGATTGAGTACATTTTTTTTCTGCACTTTGTAACAGTATATCAAATTCCTTATTCTTAGTAATCTGAATTAATATTTCTTATTCCAAATTATTTTTTAAGTAACATTTCATTACAAGCTAATGATAAGAACTCAATTTTAACCTGTCTTCCCATACTGCTAACTTTCATACTTATAAATTGGCTATATGAATTGACAAGATGTATTAGCCAGAGTTTTGTGGTGCCAAATTGTGTTTTTTTTTTTAAATCAAGACATTTTTGGACAAAATACTTAGTAAGCAGCAAAAGAACATAATCAAAGAATCAACCTTTCTCATCATGAACTCAGTTTTTCCATCTTGCTTTTTTTCACATTAATCATTAAAATTATAAATTCAAAAGAAATTGACTTTTTCCCCCTAATATAGAGCTGTAATAGATTCTTTTGCCATGGCTGTAGCAACTCAGGATAATGGTATCTGACGGCTGGATTACAGGGCCTAAAACAGGTATTTCATTCCAACAAATAGAAACGGAGCATATATAATTCATTTCACTAGGGCAAAGCGCTTTGGAAGCTAAAATGAGACGTGGGTCCTTACCATTTGTGTGAACAGACAGAAGTAGAATTGGAACAGAAAATCAATAGGTACCCTCCTGTTTTGAACACTCACAGAATTCCAGATACTATGGTAAGTGCATGACATTACATGATTTAAACTTTACAGCATCCTGATGAGTTAGTTAGTTGCTATGGTTAGCACTATTTTATGGATGAGGAAAATAACACATATATAAGTTGAATAGCTTGCCAAAAGTCATATAAGGTTAGTTAAGTGATTAAGTCAAGATTCCAAACATCATTACTCATAGTAATCATGCCCTGTAAACAATGAAAATGTCCATTAACAGTGGGAGGATAATAGACTATTGTTTACTTATATAATGTAATACTAGATAGGCATGAAAGTAAATAAACTACAGCTACCAACAACATGGATAAACATAGTGTGCTTCCATGTATAGAATGATCAAAAATAGGCAAAATAATCAATGGTATAACAAGTCAATACAGGTGTTTCCTCTGGGAAGGAAAGAAGAATTGGCGATTGGGAAGAGGAACTTCAGTAAAGTTTTGTTTTTGACCTGCATGGAGGTTAAATAGCTGCGTCCACTTTGCAGTAACTTATTGAGCTGTACACTCTGATTTCTGCATTTTGATAGGTGTTATGTTATACTTCAGTTTATGTTTTAAAAAGCAGCATCTCAGTTTAACCACCCAATCGGTAATAACAACTGATAAATATTGTTTTCTGCTCAATGAAGTCTTCCATGGGTCTCTGTGAAAGCTCTGCCACTGATCTGATATTGCGCAAAACCCAGAGCCAACTGTGGTCAATAAGGATCACAGACTGCAGCTCAGGCCAGGGAGAGTGGAGGATCCACCCAGGAGTCCTGCGAGGGCAAGCACAGCACCGGTCTGTCCCAAAGCTGCAAATGTACAGATCACCTGTGTCGCTGCAACCCTGCCTGTTAGCCCAAATGGCACCTCTGTGTGAATAAGAAAAGGCTACTTCTCTTCTCAAACTAGTATTTTACTGCCTATACATCTGGAAAATCAAGTGTAAAAGGACCCAAATGTGAGCATCGCCCCCTAGAACTGTGTATCACACCATCTGCACAGCTGGGTATGTTGTTCCTGCTCTGACAAGACCTGATAAGAACCTTTACTTCTGTTGACAGCACCATCACTACTAGTCACCCTGATAAATCTGTTTCTCACACAAAGCACATTCTCTCTTGACTTTCACTGTAAACCTCGGGGCGGGGAGGTAGAACCAAATTAGAATCAGAATAACTACAATGTTTACTGTGGCAAGGGAAGGAGGAAGCGCAACAAGGCTGACAGCCGCCCGCCCGCCCGTTATGTTCTCTAATTAGCTGGGACGAAGATGGAATTTGGCAGGGCAGGGGCATGCCATGTGCCAGCCTAGCAGCAGCCTTTCATCCAGGAAAGTAAAGGCACAGAAAACTGGGTTAGCCCTTGATGGTAGGGGCCAAGCTCCTAACTTAAACTTACTCTGAAAGAGACAAGGACTGTAGATCTTTTCTGTGACTGCTTCAGCAGTTATTTCATCTTTTCAAAAAACAAACGTCTCAATCCATGTCTAATCATTTTTTTATTGCCATTACCTAAGAATACCACTCTCTAGGTGTGGTTAGATAAATGGTTTGGTATATATCTTTGCAAACTTACGTATTGATTTTTTTGTTGTTAAGCCTCACCCAATGACATTTTTTTCCATTGATTTTTTTTTTTTTTAAGAGAGTGAAAGGGAGGAAGAGAAGGAAGAGAGAGAGAGGTGGGCGGGGAGAGAAACATTGATGTTCACAGAATCACATCAGTTGGTTGCCTACCCTACGGGCCCTGACCGGGCTAGGGATCTATCTACCTGCAACCCAGCCACGTGCCCCTGCCTGGGACTCGAACCCAAGATCCTTTCTTGCTTGGGCTGACACTGTAACTACTTATTTACGTGGCCAGGGCTAAAATTATTAATACTAACTTCTGCTCATGGTATTGCTCTTATTTTATAATCCCTTGCTGCTAAAAGAGATAAGAGATGTTGAAGCAGCTGTCTTCTAGTTGGGTAATTTCCCTGTAGCCATCTGTAGAGTAGTCAAGATAGTAGGAGATTAATGGTTAATGTTGTTGCACAAGAAACTGTGCAACAAAGCTAGACATAGAAACCAATGAAAAAAAAACACGCATGTTCACTTACCAATAAGCCATTAAAAAGGGAACTGTAGTATGCCCGGCTGCTGAAGCCACAGTGACAATATGGCCATGATTATTCCTCATCATCGCTGGAAGAAATGCCTTGGTGGTCTAGCAATAGTTATTATAAAACAGAAAAAAATTATTTCTGACTTGCAGACCCATTGGGAATATTTTGAAACAAAGATACATTATGTTAATATTGTTCTGACATAAATTAAAATACCTAGGTTAATTGCCAAATTAAGGCAATTGGATAGGATGCCAGATTAGAAAAATTAAGGTAAACCATGGATACTGAAAACTTTAAAAATCCATCTCATTTAAATTGCAAACAACTTATGTCCACTAGACCTCCACCTTTTGTTAATGATATATTCTATCTTAATGTGAAATTGTTAGGAAAAAGTTTGCCATAAAAATATTCAAGTGAAAAGCAATCTTCCCAATAGTTATTGAATGACCCATACAATATTTACTGAGCACCTACTATGTGATGGGTATTCAGAAACAAGTAAGACAATATCTTAGATTCCAAAAGAGGCAGAAAGATAAGCAAATTCCTAATAAAAATAAAGATAGGTATCAACAACTTAGGAATGTTAACATAACATAATAAATTGGAGGCCTGGGACTCATGAGACTCAAAAAACAAACTGGGTTCCCCTTTTTAAAGAACCACTAAAGATAACTCAGAGTATCCCTAATCTCTTCTTCTTCTTTAAACAGACAGAGACATGAGAATCTAGCTTAGAATGAAAACATAAATACCACCTGAGGTTTATTACTATTATTATTAATATTTTTTGAGGGGGGAGGAAATATAACTAATGAAATTTGGTTGTAGCAAAAAGAAAAATGATCTGGCCCCAGCCAGTTTTGCTCAGTGGATTGAGCATCAACCTGAGGATTGAAGGATCCCAGGTTCGATTCCAGCCAGGGCACATGCTCGTGGTTGCAGGCTTGATCCCCAGTAAGAGACATGCAGGAAGCAGCCAATCAATGATCCTCTCTCATCTTTGATGTTTCTATCTCTCTTCCTCTCTCAAAAGAAAAGAAAAGAAAAATGATTTTTGTACGTATATTATCCCTGGTACTTAGCAAAAACTCTAGTATTGAGAGAGATATCCTTATCTCTAATGAAAGCTTCACTTTAAACTTAATCTTTTGAGTATTACAAGAAGACTCAAAGAAATTGTAAAAGAAATCATACTTACCCAGAAATGTGCAAGTACATTAACTTCAAAAGTCTTTTCAATTTGAGGGTCTTGTGTAGCAAACAAATCTGCTGAATATACCACACCAGCATTATTTACCAGAATACTAACATCTCCAACTTCGGTCTTCACCTTTAAAAATAAGAAAAATATCGGCATCATGAAGAAGTATGCAGGTAGGTTTGCATGTAATGATTACTTTTAAAAGTGTGTATTTTTTAAAATTAGTTGCGTGTGTGTGTGTGTGGGGGGGGGGAATGTGGTTTTGAATCTATGTGCCAACATGAAAAAAAAAAAGAGAGAAAGAACCTTTTAATCTTAGGTACTTAATTTCAAAATAACTCTGCTTGTACATTTTTCTTTTGCAATTTAATCTCTTGACTTTGCTCTATTGATTATAGTTTAGGAGGCATTTGGCTAACAAAAACATAACTAGTGACAAATAGGCAGCTTTATTTTTGAAATACTACTTTAAAAGGCAAGAAAAACAAGGTTAATTAGTTGGCAAGTGCAGGGACTATTATGAGGAACTATGTAAAACTGATTACACCATTAAACTAACAACATCCTCTTCTTATTTTTATGGTCACTCCATTCTCTTGCTCCCCAACCTTTCTCCATGAAGTTGCAGTAGGCTTAAGGGTTAGCAATACAAGAGTATGTTATTCTCTATTTCAGGCTGCTTGGTAAATGGAACCCTAGGGCAATAATGCATTTTGTTAGACATTGTGTTCCAAACAAAAGCAAGCCTCTAGTAATAGAGCTATCATTATTTAGATAGTGCTGTGGTGTCTTGGGGGACTGAGGGGCAGGTGGCAACTAGCCTATTAAAAGCTTTCACATATGTAACTGCTATGCGTTTCACAGAATTTCACTATCTCATTTAACTCTCACATGATTCTATGAGACAGCAACTCTTAGTATGCTCATTTTCATGAGAAACATGAAACCCAGAATGGCTCACTTTCTTGCCAAAGGTTACATGGAGTTGGGACTCTCCCAGATTTACTGACCTCAGAGACCAGGATACATCTCAAACCTCAAACAGAGGGGAAGTCAGAAGGGTGAGGCCTATCACCGTCCCAGAAGGACATCAGTTCTGCAGCCAGTTTCATCAGGTTGTGTTAAATTATTAGAGTCAAGCTAAGTTATTTTGGTCTTAACACATTTTGTTCCTATATCCACATCTTTAGCACAACAGGAAAATGGTTGTTTAGAATAATGCCCTTACATTATGAGAGAAACAGGACATTTTCTGTGATTGAATTGATGAAGCTGCTGTAATGCCTCCAAATTACCATGACTCAAATATATTATACTCAAATATAAATTACTGTTTCATATTGCCAAATTATTTGCTCAGACCCTTCCGTCACCCTCTCCATTGTCACCCATTGTCTTCCCCCAGGATGAGAATGCTGATTTGAACATTCTTAATAGTGAAAATGAGCCGAGAGCTTTATTGTCTAGGTGGCATAAAAGTGTCCCGATATGAAAACAGCCACATTAAAATAGCTACTTCAAAATATCTGATAATCATATGTCATTGTCTATACTCTGTTCAAGCACACAGTTAGTTCATCTTAGTACAATTTCAGTGAAAACACTATGTTTAAAATAACATGGAATTGTTTCAAATAATAAAGTTATCTTTCCCAGAAAAGCCTATTCCCAAATGTGTCTGGAAATGAGTGTGTTCCACTTAGGTAACTAACACCACTAAATCCCCTTAATATTGGTGGATAACAAAATTATGTAGATTATATTGGTGATTTTATTATTGTTAGCAGAGGTAGCTAGATGCTCATAAAGGTAAGGAGCAAAAGGGATCAGACATTATTCAGCCCAAAATACCAGGGAGCTAATAGGGGTCATATGCCTGCTTGCTTCACCAGGAAGTTATGGCTTTACACACTCCCCAGAGCTCCACCCTAGGAGACCGAATACCTCCAAGCAGGCCCTCATTTCCCTTGGCAACATTATAATACTAACAACTAATTCTTACCAAGTGACTACTGAGCACCAGGTATTGTTCTAACTTTACTTCATTAATTCATTTAATCCCCATAACAGCCCTATGAGGTAGGGACTGCTGTGATCCCCATTTTATAACTAAGGGAAGTTAGGCACAAAGAGGTTGGATAACTTGCCCAGGGTGATAAAGCCAGTGTTAACTGCAAGAGCACTCATCTCTATGAAGGAAGATCATTATTAACGTAAGTAAACTAGTTATTGTGAGGAATGCAGATGTTTCTTTGAGGGTCTTGATCTTACCATGCCCTCTCCCCGGAGGGCCACTTTCCACCACTAGCCTGGGTAATGTCTACCGATTCTACTGACCTAGTGAAGGCCTAACCAACAAAAGAGGCATCCGTTAGAAATAAAAGATTAGAATTTAAAATAGAAGTTAAAGATGTCCTCAAAACTAAAATTCCAGAGGTTCTCAAGTCTTGGCGGAATCAGAATCTTTACACTGTACTGAATCAGAATATCCAGGGGTGAGTGAGGTTCATGAAAGTCTATGTTAAGGAATTTGCCCAAGTAATTAATTCTGCTGGCCTTCCTACTGTTACCACATTTAATTAACAAACATATTCATGAATGTGTTCTTAAGAAACACCATTATATATACAGCACAGCTCAGTTATATATAGATGAGGCAAATACTGCTTTATAGAAATAGATTATGTCTGTGCTCAAAGCCTGATAAGCAGTTATCCTGTCTTCCTGAGTTCTTTGACCTGAGTTCAGAAATCTCTGCTAGTGATTCTGCAGTGTCACCCAAGGATTTACCTGTATCAGAATCAGATGGTGAGGTGTGGGTGCAAGAGTATTAAATAAGCAAATTCCTGGGCCCAGCCCTCTACCCACTGAAAGAAAACTTCTGGGGTGCTTTTTTTTTTTTTAAACAAGTTGCCTGGAAGATTTTGGAACACATTCAAGTGTGGGAACCTCAGTTCTGGGCTTTAGTTCTGGGTCTGCCACTAGCTAGCTGTACAACCTTGGGCAAATCACCAACTTCTGTTAGTTTATCTGCATCATGGCTGGGCCATCTACAAAATCCCTCCCAGCCCTGGCACAAGATGATTCTAACCAAATGTGAAATGTCACCTTCTTCGCCGAACTGTAAATATCTTCTCGGTTGCTGCAGTCGACCACAAAGGCATGCACCTGTGCACCCAGTTTCCTGCATTCAGCAGCCGTTTCCTCAATTCCATGCTAGGAAAAGCAACAAAGAGGCAGGAGAACACAATAATGGTGAGCGAATTATATCAACAGCTGAAAATAATTAAGGAGAGTCAGAGTCTTTGAACTGGGATTGGGGAGAATTCAACTGACAGGTTTTTGACAATGCTTTGCAGAGCTTCTTTCAG
>PVJN01014161.1:0-47227 GCA_004026805.1 Lasiurus borealis
CAGGCTGGCAGGGGCAGGCAGTTGGAGAGACCAGGCCTGGGGATCGAGGGTGGGGGGAAGTTAGGGGCAATCAGGCTGGCACTCAGAGGCAGTGAGGGCCAATCAGGCCAGCAGGGAGGTGCAGTTAGGGGCGACCAGGCAGGTAGGCAGGTGAGCAATTAGGAGCCAGTGGTCTAGGATTGTGAGAGGGATGTCTGATTGCTGGTAGAGGCCTGATTCCTGGGATTGGGCCTAAACCGGCAGTTGGACATCCCTCGAGGGTTCTTGGATTGGAGAGGGTATAGGCTGGGCTGAGGGAACTGTCCCCCCTCCCCTCTACCTCGTGCATGAATTTCATGTACTGGGCCTCTAGTATATATGTATGTATGTGTGTGTGTGTGTGTGTTTGTATATATATGTATATATATATATATATATATATACATATATATATATATATATGCCTAATATGCTAAATGTCCAACTGAGCAGTAGACTGACCAGTTGCTATGACGTGCATTGACTACCAGAGGGCAGATTCTCTGACCAGTAGGTTAGCTTGCCACCGGGGTCCAGCCAATTAGGACTGGCCGAGATGGCCCTGATCAGCCCTGACCACTGGCCAGGCAGAGGGACCCCACCATGCACAAATTTTGTGCACCAGGTCTCTATTTGATTAATAAAATTATTTAAGTTTTAAATGTATAATTCTATAATACGTCATCTGTATAAAGTCAAGTCTCCTTTCATCACCATATTATTTGGCCCTTTATCCTTTTCTCTACCCCAACCCTGTTTTCTTTTAAAACATTTACTTAGGTTTTTATAAAGAAACATATGGTGTCCTTACAGGTAATTTCTTGTGTGCTTTTTGCCCAATGATATGGTTGTTAATATTAAAAAGTCAAAGAGAAATGCTCAAAAGAGAGGTGACAGGGACCAGAACTGAAGGATCTAGAAGAATTTGCAATCTATAGTAATAAAAGCATAATATGCAAATTGACGGAACAGGGAACAATGGAACTACCTTTTGGATGTTCTTCCCGACGACCTTTTGGACAAAGCTGGGGCTGTAAGTGCCAACGCAGCCAGGGTTGCGAAGACATACACTTGCACGAATTTTATGCATTGGGCCTCTAGTATGGAATATTTGTCAAAAATAGTTGGGCAGACTTAGACTTCTCTTCTGTGGCCTTTCCCACGTTGATGATACTTTCAGACATCTCTTCATATCATTGTAAAATGTCAATAATTACATTCAAGAAGCAGGAGTGGCCCTAGCTGGTTTGGCTCAATGGATAGACCATCTGCCTGTGAATTGAAGGATCCCAGGTTTGAGTATGGTCAAGGGCACAATGCCCTGAATGCTGGCTCGATCCCCTGTAGAGTGTGTGCAAGAGGCAGCTGATCAATGATTCTCTCTCATCATTGATCAATCTCTCTCTCTCTCTCTCTCTCTCTCTCTCTCTCTCTCTCCCCCTCTCCCTCTCCCTCTCCCCCTCCCTCCCTCTTTTCCCTCCCCCTTTCCCTCTCCCTCTCTGAAATCAATAAAAAATATTTTTTAAAAAAGAAGCAGGAGTGACTCAAAAAACTATTTTTTTTTTGACCACTTATTGCTTGTTTGTATTTGCCTGCGGTGGCTATCCTATTCATGAAGTCTTCCACTGAATTTTGATCCTCCTCCTTATCCAGCGGTTTTGAAATAGCTGAACGGATAGCTGAAGCTCTGAGGAAACAGGCCCCATCAGGCTAATCCTACCAATTGATCCTTAAATGGTAAATTAAAAATGCTCCCTAATTTATCCTGGAAAATATGGCAAGATCAGACCCATACCCTATTTTTTTCTGTTTATTTTTTTTTCTTCTAAAATCATCTCTATTCAGGTTTAAGTTTTGTGCCACAAGCAGTATTCACTTAAAGTGCAAGTTACTGAAGTCTGACAGATGTATACACCCATGAATCCAATACTACAAATTAAGATTCCTGACTCTAGCAACCTGTGAAACCTGCATTTTGTCACTACAGATTAGGTTCAATTTCTAGAAGTTTATATAAATGATGTATTCTATAACCTCTTTTGTTTCTGGTACTTTTACTCAGCATAATTTTTTAAAATTTATTTTTACTGATTTCAGGGAGGAAGGAAGATGGAAAGATAGAAACATCAATGATGACAGAGAATCATTGATTGGCTGCCTCCTACACGCCCTCTACTGGGGATCAAGTCGGCAACCTGGGCATGTGCCCTTGACGGGAATTGAACCTGAGACCTTTCAGTCCAAAGGCCAATGCTCTATTCATTGAGCCAAACCGGCTAGGGCTCAGCATAATGTTTTTGATTCATCCATGTTATTGCATGTGTAATTAGTTGGTTGCTTTTTATTGCGGAGTTCTCTTTCATTTTTGGTTATACCACATTTTGTTTATTCATTCACTTGTTGGTGGAGATTTAGATTTTCCATATTCTCTTTTGGTGTTTTTCTCCAAATCTTGGTTTTAGTGCCACCTGCTAATTGTGTTGTGTCCTTAAATTTTATTCATCTTTTGTCACTTACTACTTGGATATAAACTTTCCCCATACACTGCAAGAAACCAACATATCATGAAAGTTTATATAGGATATGTATATTTAAGCGGAATTACTTTGTAGTTAAAAAAAAATTGGTTATTAATGAATTCTTTCCCAAAGGAAATTGCCTCTAACCAAGAATGGGTAATCTTTTTCTCCAGAGGTCACTTTGATCGCTGGGCCATTTTGTCACTTTGATGGCAGCCATATGAGGATTTGTGGAGAAATACACGCTGACATATAAGCAAACCAGCAGTCTGCTGACAGAGCACTTCCTTGGTTCAAAGAAATAGTGCATGACATTTAGAGGGATTTCAGTTATAAAAGTTGATAAATGAAACATAGAGTTTTCTGTGTTCTCCATTCAAAATTTAACCTTTTTGAGGCCTTCATTAATGTTTTTGAGTTGTTTTTTTAAGTGACAACCATCTGATCCAGAAGTTGCAAATTTTGAAGACCAATGTTGCTTCTGCCAAACTTATATTAGCATAATAACTGAAGTTAGGAGCAATGTGAGTTTAGGCATCCTGTTTTTAAAAATCTTTCTCTTAGATGTTTTCTTCTAAATCTTCACACCTAGCCTCCTAAATCTAATATTAATGTCTAAGTAGCTTCACATTTTTAAGTTCTCTGTTCTCTCTTCCTTCTCTAGTTTCCTTCTTCTTTCTTTCCTTTTTCCATCTGCATTTGCATTTCTCCCCTTTTCTCCCTTCTTTCCTTTAGCCATCAAGATTCTTTAGGCAAGAGAAATTATTTTACCTCTGCATGGACTATCTTGCCTATGAAATTTTGCTCTTCTAAACACAGAAATCTCAATGATGCTGCTGGAGTGAGTTCTGTATCTGATACCCTGGCACAGCTCCTGGAACTGGTCTCAGTGGGATTTCTGTTTTAGAAGCCGCCTTAGGATCTTCGTAGCATCGTTCAGTTTTGCTTTCCTAAAAGAATTTCTGCAAATGCATCTCCTCAAAATGTTTTGCCAAAGTATTTGACCATGTCATCAGTGTAAAGATGATATATATAAAAATACAAGCATATGTGTGCGTGTATGTTCATGAGTATATATTTACCCGCACATAGGTATGTTGCTAAACAACTAGTTAAGTCCCCAAGGCAACTTCCTCTTCTACCCCCAAAGCGCTTCCTTCCTCCTACTCATAGCTGCTGTGAATGCACTGATTGTGTGAGGCTCTTGGGAGTCTTTCTCATTCCATCTCATGTATTCTTTAACTTAGTCATGATAATATAACAATTAGGCAGTTCTACTTGTGCTTCCAAATGTAGATTGGAACCCTGCTGAACCCGTTGGCTAGGTGGGTAAGTGAATGGGCCAATAGGAAAGGAAGGAAAAGGAGGTATGAGAGGTTGAAGTGGGTTGTCTCTGAACATGATAAAAGAAAATTATCATTACTTAATTTACAACCATATTAGCAGATGCTTTTACAGTAGGGAGATAATAGACTTGGCTAGTGGACAGTTAAGTATCTTATAAAATTGTTATGATTTGATAAGTATCACTGATTCTAAGATTTCAAAACTTCACTAATAGCACCATATGCTCTTAGTCTTCAGGGACTATTTACTGAGCTTATACTATATGCAGAACCCTGTGCTGTGTCAGACATCCTTTCTTAAAAATATATTTTTATTGATTTCAGAGAGGAAGAGAGAGGGAGAGGGAGATAGAAACATCAACGATAAGAGAGAATTTTTACCTTTGAATATATACAATTGACAAATCTAAGAAAGAAAACTACCTTTTCAAAATTTTGATGCATATCTGATATGAATAATACTGAAGCATGTTAGGTCTGTATTAATTTCCCACTGCTGCTTTAAAAAATTACCGCAGCATCGACCTGCAAAATAAGAGGTCATGGTTTGATTACTGGTCAGAGCACATGGCTTGGGTTATAGGCTTGATCTCCAGTGGGAGGCATGCAGGTGGCAGCCAATCAATGATTCTCTGTCACCAGTAATGTTTCTATCTCTCCCTCTCCATTCCTCTCTAAAATCAGTAAAAAATATTTTAAAAAATTACCTCAAAGGTATCAGCAGAGTTGCATTACTTCTGGAGGCTGTGGTAGAGAATCTATTTCCTTGTCTTTTTTAGCCTTTAGATACTGCCCACATTCCTGGGCTCCTGGCCATTTCCTATCTTCAAAGCCAGCAATCACATCATTCTGACCTCCACTTTACATCTCTTTCTTGACTCGCTGCCTCCTCTTCTAGGGATCTTTGTGACTGATTACTTTGGGCCCATCTGGATAACCTAGAATAATCTCCCCACGTCAAGATCTTTAACTGCATCACATCTACAAAGTCCCACTCACAAATTCTAGGAATCGGGACATGAATATACATGGGGTCCTTTACTGTGCCTGACAGAAGCTCTAGCAAAAACCATGACCATTACTTGCTGGGTAGAATCACAGAACTCATATCTAAAAGCATATTAGATCACTCATTTTAGAGATGAGAAAACTAAAACATAGCAGAGAACGGTTATGCAACCTGGTAAAAACAGTACAGGTTTTTTTATCCTTAATCACATTACTTTCCCAGTGTTTTTACGCAGCATTTCATAAAACTGTGCTTGTTAATTGATTTTTTTTTATTCAGAGCCTGTATTATAAAATTATAAATAATAGTTTTAAATTGAATTTGAGGCCACTTTGGAATTTGAAGGCAGTCTCCCTACTTGGACTTCATTTTTGACACACTTTAAAAAAAGAGTTGGATACTTCAAAATTAGTTCAGCGACTTTTTTTCTAAAAAAAGGGAAAAGTACCTTAAGGCTCTCCAAGAAGCTTATAAAATTTATAACTGTGGCTCCAGCTGAAATTGTGCAGCCCAGAATTCTTCCTCCTCAGAGGGGAAGAACATATGATCTTTGTGAACACTCAGGCTTCAGTTAAGAAACTTCCATAGTGAAAAGGTAAACAATTGATTTTTATGAACAGAGAGCATGATTAGAGCTGTGCTGTGGCTTATTTTGATAGACTATTTAATAGACTGTTGAGCAAACTCAAGGTACCGTTTAAATTTTACATTTCATCTGTGTAGTGTGCCTCAATGCTATAGTCAATTAGAACAGCGTGTTATTAGGTGCAATATATGTGGTTTTCTGGAGTTCACCCAAGGATAAATTAGAAACTGGCTCACTGCTTTTATTTATTCCTTCCTTTCCTTCCTTCCTTCCTTCCTTCCTTCCTTCCTTCCTTCCTTCCTTCCTTCCTTCCTTCCTTTCTGTCTTTCTTTCTGTCTTTCTTCTTTTTCCTCTTTCCTTCCTTCCTTCTTACTCTTTTTCAGTTTGAATTTTTACAGTCTCTAGAGTCTAAAGGATACATTTGTCCATTTGGTTGCTCTATTTTCTGGTTGCATTTCAGAAGATGATCTGAAACATAGACAACTAATCTTGTCATTCATATTCACTGGACATGTCTAAATTACCTAACCAAAATGTAAGGAGTTATTAAGCATCTCTTACATTCAAAGAACCACGCTAGGGATATCAAGATGAATTAGACACAACCTTTTATAGTGGGGAAGCCTTCAACTTCAGATTCAGTTTGGTTCCTATTTCCTTTCTAGTCCTTAATGAAAATCTGACTCTAAGTAAAAACTCAACTGCTTTCAGCCTGTTTTCTTGCCTCCAAAAGTGGGCAAATGAAAGGCACCACACAGGGATGTGATAGGATTAAATTGAGATAATGTGTGTGAAGACACCAAATACAGTGCTAGCTTCAAAGAGCTCGCAGTCTAGTGGGAATGATGAGATCTATAAATAACTGTAGGACCAGGCAAAGGTGATAAGTGGCATGAGAGAGCCCAGATAAGGAGCTGTTGGGGGTTAGAGATGAATTGTGTGATAGGTGTCAGAGAAGGGCATTTTCATGGCATTTTAGCTCATCATTAAAAGAGGAAGAGAGGAGCAGAAACCAAGATGGCGGCATAGGTAAACACCTAAACTGCTGCCTCGCACAACAATTTCAAAACTACAACTAAAAGACAAAATGGACATTATCCAGAACCACAGGAAGGCTGGCTGAGTGGAAATTCTAAAACTAGAAGGAAATAGAAAAGCACACTGAGATTCAGAGGAGCTGCAGGAGGCAGAGGTACTGAGATACACGCACAGAGAGAACTGGCAACTGAGTATGCGGCTGGCTTTCTCAAATGGGAGGGAGGCAAAGCTCCCGGTGAGTCTCTGGGGACCCAGCCTCATACGGAATGAAACTGGACTGTCAGGAAAGATAAAAGCACACTGAAACTCAGTGGAACTTTGAAAGGTAGAGGTACCGCGGTGCATGCATGCACAGAAAGAGCAGACAACTGAGTGTGCGGCTGGCTTTCTCAAATAGAAGGTAGACAAAAGCTTCCGACTGCACTGAACTCCAGTTCCAGGTGAGACTCTGAGGACCCAGACTCATTTGCGGAGAAACTGGACTGTCTGGCAGTGGGTGGAACTCGAGGGCGGCTTTCTCTCAAAGGTGCTTGCAGCCATTACCATGAAACACTGAGACACAGGGGCCTATTAGGACAGGGCTGATGGGAAACCAATGCTGTCTGTTCCACCCTGAGTCTCTGCCCATCCAAGCTGAGCACAGAGACTTTTGCAAGTCTTGTCTCATAAGGGTGTCTCCAGCACAGAAGTTCTCCCAGTGTAGACATAGCTGATCCTCACAGCCAATTGGTCTGGAGATCAATTCCTCCCAGTGATACCAACAACAATCAAGATGTAACTACAACAAAACTGTGCAGACAGCCCACAAAGGGGTGCACCAAGAGTGTCCACATCTGGTAACTGGGGAGGCTGAGCCACTGGGCCCTATAGGACACCTAGCACACAAAGCCACTCTATCAACTCATGGAAGCAGCAAACATGCAGAGACAAAGAAACAGATCACAAATGAAAGAAATGGAGAAAAGCAAACAACTGGATATAAAGTTCAAAATCACAGTTATAAGGTTTTTCAATAATTTTCTAGAAAAGGCCAGTAAATTTAGCAAAACCCTCAAGGATATGAAAAAGGACCAACCAGAAATTAAGCATACATTGACTGAAATAAAAAATAATATACAGAGATCCAACAGCAGACTAGAGGATCACAAGAATCAAGTCAAAGATTTGAAATACAAAGAAGCAAAAAACACTCAACCGGAAAAGCAAAAAGAAAATAATCCAAAAATTTGAAAATAATGTAAGGAGTCTCTGGGACAACTTCAAGCGTACCAACATCAGAATTATGGGTAATTCTTCAGCAGAAGAGAGAGAGAAATAATGACTGAAAACTTCCCCCATCTGGTGAAAGAAATAGATATACAAGTCCAGGAGGTGCACAGAACCTCAAACTAAAGGAATACAAAGAGGACCATACCAAGACACATCATAATTAAAATGCCAAGAGCAAAGGACAAAGAGAGAATATTAAAAGCAGCAAGAGAAAAACAGTTAGTTACCTACAAGGAGCACCCATACGACTACTCAGCTGATTTCTCAAACAGAAACTTTGCTGACCAGACAGGAGTGGCAAGAAATATTCAAAGTGATGAATAGCAAGAACCTACAGCCAAAGATTACTCTTTCCAGCAAAACTCTCATTCAGAATTGAAGGTCAGATAAAGAGCTTCAAAGATAAAAAACAAAAACAAAAACAAAAACAAAGCTCTCATTCAGAATTGAAGGTCAGATAAAGAGCTTCAAAGATAAAGAAAAACAAAAACAAAACAAAACTAAAGGAGTTCATCACCACCAAACCAGTATTATATGAAATGCTGAAAGTTATTCTTTAAGAAGATGATGAAGAAAAAGGTAAATATATAAAAATTATGAACAACAAAAATACATATCTATCAACAAGTGAATCTAAAAATCAAGTGAATAAAAAAAATCTGATGAAAAGAATAAACTGGTGAATATAATAGAATCAAGTGAATAGAAAGGGAGTAGACTGACAAATCTCAGGGGGAAAAGGGTGTGTGGGATGCGGGAAGAAACTGCACAAAAATCGTACACTTATGGATGAGGACAGTAAGGGGAGGAGGGTAAGGGCAGAGGGTAGGGTGGGAATTGGGTAGAAAGGAGCTATGGGAAAAAAAGAGGAACAATTGTAATCTGAAAAATAAAAATTTATTATTAAATTAAAAAAACAACAAAGTGACAACAAATACATATCTATCAACATGTCAATGATATGAATCTAAAAATCAAGTGAATAAAAAATCTGATGAACAGAATAAACTGGTGAATATAATAGGATCAGGGGCATAGAAAGGGAGTGGACTGACAACTCTCATGGGAAAGGGGTTGTAAGGGCTGTGGGATGAGACTAGATAAAAATCGTACACCTATGGATGAGGACAGTGGGGGTGGGGGAGGGCAGAAGGTGGGGTGGGAACCAGGTAGTGGAGGGGAAAGAGTAACAACTGTAATATTTTGAACAATAAAAAAATATTTAAAAAAAGAGGAAGAGGATTTAGATATATAGAGATACTGGTCTGGTGTTTGTTGCTTCCATCTCCTGGTTGACCTTCCCTTTAGCTTGCTTCCTGTGCTGTATCGTGCACTATCAGCATTGAGATTTCAGGTCTTTCTCTTCTAATCTGACTCTGCTATGCTCATATATTGTTGAGGCTTAATATTCTTTCTTGTAAGCCACTCTGGGTTGATGTTTTTACACTTCTCAGTTATATGCCATTTAAATAGAACAATTACATGTATTTTAAGACAAGTTATAATCCCCCCTCCCTATTAACTTCTGATAGTAAGATGGGTCCAATTAAAGTTATCTCATTTGTTGGTTTGCAGAGATCTAGGCTCTTTTTGGTGGGAATTAATCATGGCCCATGGAATCAAGCTTTTCTTTCAGAGAAAAAAGCAGTTGTCAGGTGTTTTTTTTTTTTTAAAGATGTGTGATGCTGGAAGTCGTCTGTCTCCCACAGTCGCCCACACAGTTGGTTCCATCTGTGTGACCATCTTAATAGCAGTCTGACCTCCATTGGCCTCTGCAGCTCACGGAAGACCTGATTTAGAAAACAGACTAAATTTTGCACGCTATTGAGCAGCTATTTGGAGGTACTGCCTTCAGTGACTTACAGCTTGAACTAGATTGAGAGTCCCACATGTGGCTTTTCTTTCTTGTTTATCTGCAAAGTCATACAACCTTTACCAAATTTGAGTCCCGATCTTTCTCATACCCCTACTCTTGTTAGTGTTAGAGTGACCATATTTTCTGAATCAAAGGTTGGAATATATTGTATGAGTTAGGATCCAATTTGGGAGCCTACTATATGCAATATATGCCACCGAGATGAAGGCATCCAAAGCTTTTATATATATATATACAGGATGGGGCAAAAGTAAGTTTACAATTGTTCATATGGAAAATAATACAATAATTAATAAATAATAATACAAGAATAAACTGTCTTTTGTGTACTCACAATTAGAAACCTACTTTTGCCCCACCCTGTAGGTGTGTGTGTGTGTGTGTGTGTGTGTGTGTGTGTGTATGTGTGTATGTGTTTGTGTGTGTGTAGCTCAAACCTAGTTGGTTACTATACCTTTATTAGTAGTAACTTGACCCTTTTCCACTTCAGGTCACAATTAAAAAAATGTCTACTATCGCCTTAACCTATTTGGCTCAGTGGATAGAGTGTTGGCCTACAGATTGAAGGGTCCCAGGTTCGATTCTGGTCAAGGGCATGCACCTTGGTTGTGGGCATATCCCCAGTAAGGGATGTGCAGGAGGCAGCTGATTAATGTTTCTCTCTCATCCATGTTTCTAACACTTTATCCCTCTCCCTTCCTCTCTGTGAAAAAAATCAATAAAATATATTTTAAAAAAAAGTCTGGTATTCTTTAAATTGCAGCACTGAACTTTTGGCCCCAAAGTGGGTAAATCTGATTAGAGTATAAAGTATTAAGAGTTCTCAATTATTAATTGCTATTAATGATATAGGAGTATGTATTTAGATTTTGGGGAATGTTCAGCTACGTGGTTGTATGGTTGTTTATTCCTAGCTAAACTTATCAGAGGATTCTATTAATTTTGGTTTGGAGTCAGACAATTTTTTGCTGCTGTGACCTGGGATCCTGTACCCCTAAAAGGAATCATAGTCTCTGAGAGCTTGATGAGGAAGATTCAGAGGGACAACATCTGCCTCTGTAGGCACCAGCCCTGGCACTAGTTTGTTCCGATCTTTGCATTTGGGTTCAAACAAATAGAGGTTTGTGGGGAGAGAAGGGACTCTATCTCTGATCCCATCATCATTTGTTCCTCATTTGAGTGGCAGCATATTGATGCATGGGTTACAGAGTATAGGGTTTCTCTGGGCACCCTGGCTACTCACAACAGGTTGAAGCTTTATCTTAGGCTAACTATCTGTCTAGACAATCAAAATAAAACTCAACAACAGAGGGGAGCTTTGTGAAATCAGGAGCCACATCCTATGTCTTTTGGAAGAGATGGAAACAGAAAACTTGACAAGAATATATGAGTCCCTATTACCAGGTTTTGACATGTATAGGGGTGGAAGAGTTGAGTGGGGAGACTAAGGACCTTGAATAGTTTTCTTCATCCTGTTATCACCCCATTTTTCATTGAGCTTTTGTTTCACCTTGTCTTAAATTCTGTCCGCTTTTTTTATATATATGAATTTGGGTGGTTCTGAATGGTTAGTACAATTAAGTGTTGGGAAGGACCCTAATTTGACTAATTTATTGATACAATTTTCAGAGAGCAATGATATTCTTATTGTGAAGCTGCACAGATATATTTCTTTCTCCTTATTTTTTTTTTTGTGTATTTACTATGGGTGTTTGCTTTGTGGTTACCATGGGGCTTACATATAACAACTTATATTTGTCACAGTCTATTTTAAGTTGATAACAGGTTAAGTATGATCTCATCCTAAAGAGCAACATTATTATTCTCTTTAAGGATATTCACAAGCAAGGGAAGAACTCTTCTCAGTATCCGTGAATCATCTTGAGCAGTAATATCACCCTCAGAACTTGTAACACTAAAGCATCAGGCTGAGGGCATCCAAAGCTTTTATTGTCCAGCTTTCAGCATGGACTGCTTTATTGACAAGGGTCATTTTCAAACTCTAGATCTTTCTCTGTATTTTGACTCCAGGCAAGTGGACAGGAACCTTGTGAAGACAGTGTAGTGGAGCAAAAGGTTTCTTTGGTACAGGTTGTCTGGGGTCCTTTCCAAGGTTCTCATTTTTTGTTTCTTTTCTTTTTTTTCCAGTTTTAACCCAAAATGCCAAAAGGACTTCACTGCTCCTCCGTCTCTGCATAATGTGATCCCACAGGTGAGGATGAGGGAGACCAGCAGGTGCTGCGTATTTTTGTGGGCTGGAGGAAATTACAGCCGTTTCCCAAAGGGTCTCACAAGCGGTTAATAGTTACTGGTTGAAAAGAGGGGTCGTTTTGGAAAGATTTAAAGTAGAAGTAGTTTTTTTGTGATAGTATTTATCACAGCTATAATATCCTATTGTGTACAGTGAATTTCTAAGATGACGTGTGGACATAAATACCACCCTCTACCCCCCCCCCCTTTTCTTGTAGAGCGTGTCCCTGAATTTTTGTTTCACAGAACAGAATCAGTCAATACTGTTTATAGAATCTAGAAAAGAGAATTTTTTAAAAAAATGTATTAACATTTTGTGACATATCTCTTGGGTTGGGGCTTCTAAGAGTTTAGATCAGTGCTTCTCCAACTTTAATGTGCATGCAGATTTGCTGGGAGCCTGCTAAATATGCAAACTTTGATTCGGTTTGTCTCAGTGGGGGCAGTGATTTTTGCATTTCTAACAAACTTTCAGGTGATATTGAGGCCCAGGGCCTTTGGAACACACTTTGAAGGTTTCAGGGCATTCCCAGGTGAAACGTGTTAAAGTGCCCTCTGCAACTGAAGCCTGGAGGTTAGCTGGTTAGAGAGGCATTTCCGTGTGGGACGTGAAGTTGGAGCTGCGTAAGTAGTTATTAAGCCACATCATCTACTTGTAAATAATGTATACACTGTTTACTTTTCTTTATAATTTTCCTAGCTACAAGGGACACACACACACACACACGCATTCACACACACTCATAGATTTAGAATTAAAGAGGAAATAGCTATGTGCTTTGCTAATTGCTGTGTATCTTAAGTATTTTATGGCATTTTTGAGAAGTCCCCAGTGGGTAAGTTTGCAAGCAATAATTCTAAATGTTAAATACACATTTAGAATTCTTACTTAGACTGACTCATGTAACCCCTTATATCTTTCTCAATACTCTTGCATCCAGCCCAGCGCTAGGATTTAACAGACTCTATGAAAGTTTGTCGGTGATTCAGAAGGGGTTTTAATTATTTAATCTAAGGCTGAGGTAACAAATAAGATTCATTTCTTGGGCTAACTCCACTCATTTGTTTTTGATACCCAATGGGATGTCTGTAGACAGAATCCAAGGCTGTGGTCTCTGAGCTTGCTGGGAAAGAGCAACAGCATCTATTGGTGAGGTCTGTGCTGGGCCTGGCAGGGCGGGGATCCTCCCAGGAGCGGAGCTGTTTAGTTGATGCACTGAGCAAGGAAGGCATTAGGTGATGCTGTCACCACATTGTCAACAGATGGTCTTTGCACTCTGTGATTTGGTTAGCATCTATTGTCCAATAACTAAATATTGGCTAAAGCTATTATAAAAATCATTTGCTTCAAGTGCCATTTTGTTTTTAGTACTAGATTTGCTGTTTAGGCTGTGTACTCAGAGTAAATGGGCCAAGTGTCCAGTGAAATATCTGGATTGTGCTAAAAATAAGTTCCGTGTTATTTCTTTAAGCCCCTTCTCAGTGCTTAGATTGATTACTCCTTAAATTCCTTGCTAATGAATTCTTCCTAATAGAGGCCCTGTTATAGAAAATTAAGGTTCTTTTTTGTAATTAGAAACTCCTATTTGCGAACAATTGATGGAGTCATTAAAAGTCTTCTGTAGGGTAAACATATTTTCTGCAGTTTTGATTATAAACATTTTCTTTGTCACTATGACAGAGTTAAGCTTTAGTCTAATCTTTGGTCATATAAAAAAAAACACAAAACAAAACAATTGAATCTGAATAATGATTGTATTATGTTCCTAGAATCATGTAATAAAACATTAATAATAGTAACAATAAAGATGCTTCTTTTATGTGTTACTCTCAATTTGCTGAAGCAGAAGAGATTCAGTGTAACATAGATGCCCACTGTAAAACAATCTAGATTCAAATTATCCAGTCATTTATTCGATACATAAAGCTATAGTTTTTTGAAAGGTGGCATAAAATAGCCTTGGTACTTGTGCACATTCTTGTGTGTTTATGTTCTTGTGTTGTGATGCTATATATTGTTTTGCTTTGTTCTCAATATATAAATTTCTGACTTGGTAGTCAATAATCAGGATAGAGAACAGGATAAGCTATCCCTCTTTTATGAGTTGTGCATAATCTGTTGGGCTACTCTTGTTTCCACCTCTTCATAAGTTTAGATGGCTGGTTCTGAGTGTTATAACAAGGTATGTAACATAGCTATATAATATAAGAATGCAAAATCTATCATAGTTGTACTACTTTAAATTCAGTGCCTGTTGCTATATAATTATGATACGGCAATTGAAGGAAATAAAAAAAGATAATTCAAATATGTGTTCAGAATATTGTTTTCTTATTCATGTCTTAGGAAAAATGAAGATGTGGATTACCAGGCAGAAAACAAAAGAGAAAACTTGTGTCAGAGCTACTTAGAAGCTTATGCTTATATTGTTACTTTTGTGTACTTGCTTTCATGTATCTTTATCTAAGTCACATTATCTAATGCATTGGGGGAAGAGATGATAGCATGCTGAATAATCCTCTTTGAGAAAAGGGACCATGTATTTTATATTTTCCTCCCTATACACTCCGCACTGGGCTCTCTACTGAGCAAATATATTAATTGTATAATCCCCAAATCATGTCTATTTGTGTTTGGGCTGTAAGCAGGCATAACTTAAGACAAAGGCAATAAGAGGGGTCTATAACATGAAACAATTCAAGGGAAAATATCAATCAAACGTTATGTTTTGCCGGGGAGTGGAGGGGAAGAGGAAGGAAAAGAATTAAAAGCATCAATTCAGTCAAAACAAGTGCTAAATCAGTTATTGTAATAAGATTTTGGCTATTTAAGTTTGTTCAGATTTTAAAATCTTATTTTGAAAGAGAAAATGCAAATCTCCTTTAGTTTGTCAGATATGGATACATAATTTCCTTTTCTTTTTAATTTCTTTTTATTTTAAATAGGGAAGAAGAAAGAGAAAGAAATATCAATAAGAGATACATTGATCAGTTGCCCCCATATGCATCCCAAGGGGAGATTAAACCTGAAATCTGGGCACGTGCCCTGACTGGGAATCAAACCCACAACCTTCCGGTGCATACGATGTTACTCTAACCAACTGAGCTACACTGACAAGAGCTATGATTTTCTTGAGTCTGTTTTCTCCCTGTTGCTTGAGTAACTTCTCTAGGCTTGCTGTTTCTTAGGAAGTACTGAGAATTAGATATAAAACAAATAAATTATTCACTTGTGGAATAGTTACCCAGAAGTCACTACCATTTGTGAACAAAATGGGGGTTTGGGGCCTTAAAGAGAAATAAAAGGGGGGTTTGGGAGCATCATTATGTAATACTGTATGTACACATGAAGGTATTTTCACAATGCATCTTGATGCCAGATAGTTAATAATGCACATAATTAGTGCCTGTGGTCAACCATAATATGGTTTTCTTCTGTTTGCTCCAAGACAATGGTGGAAAAATAACATTCGAATGTGGAACTTTAGCCATGAATCTTAAGTTTGCTAAAGTGCTCCTTAAAACTCTTTTGCAGTTGATTTGAACTAGTGCTAACACGTTAACTGAAACACAAAATTCAGACCATCTTTTCCCCAGGTCAGAAAAAAGGATTTAATGAGTTAAAATACGCTGTGTAGGCGGTGGGCATGCAGTGCATTATACAGATCTTGAATCATATAGATGTACACTTGAAACCTGTATAATCTCATTAACCAATGTCACCCAATAAATTTAATTAAATATGCTATTTATTCCCAAGTGAGGATTATGTATTTCATTCCATGAACAAAATAAAGTAATTTATATGTAATATATATTATAATTGTGTGCTGTAAGATAAACGTTCTGGACATTGATGGTAAATCTAAATTCATCTGGTATAGACTTGGCTTTTTTTTTTTTTTTGGTTAATGTCCATGTACGAAATGTCCAAACGTATAAGAATTTTTATTAATCTCTTTGAGCCAAACTGACAACAATTGCTGGGAAGTAAAATCTCAATGGATTGAGAAAATGCTCTGGAAAATAGCAGTTTTAACCACTTATTTTATACATAACAATCAAAGGGGAAGATGTGAGGGGTGTGCATGAGATTCATTGGTAATAGATTAGGGAGGCAGGAGAAGGCAAAGTAGAGTGAGGGGTGAAGTAGGGGGAGCCATGGGAGTGGAGACCTCCAGAATTGGATAAAAAGTAAAATGAACAGACATCAGCTTCTTCTATATTGGCAGGTACAGCATAGTTAGCAGTTAACAACATCATAACAACAACAATGAGGGGGTCTGTGGTCTCCTGCTCTGGTAGGAGATTGTGCCCTGAGTGATCTGGAAGAGGAAATTACCCTGGCATTCCAAAGGTATATTATCATAGTCGCAGAAAGGCAATAGACGGGCTCAAGTAAAAGACTGACCTTTGCCCAGGAAATGACTTCCTGCCGTGGACCTGACTTGCTGCCAGGATTTGGTTTTCACTTAGAAAATTTTAATTTCAGGCCATTCTATGTGGTTGTTTAAGGTCTCCGAGTTTTAAGGTCTGCCATGCGGGCCTCCTCTGAGCTTGCCAGGTGCAGTATATGGCCTATTTTGTTCACACAAGCTACCAAACCTCATTATGTGGGCTGAAAATCATTATGGTTGGAGACTTACTTAGTTCCAAGTCAGTGAGCAGGTTCATGTTAGTAGAAATTAGTTCTGAAATCTGTACTTGGAACAAACTGATCCTCAAGGCAACAGTGTGTGACTATCAACTTATTGGAAATAGTTAACATATAGTAGTGCTTGTTATATGTCAGACACTATGTAAAGCACTTTATATGCATTATGCCATTTACTATCAGAATAATATAATGAGGATTATATTATTACTAGAGGCCTAATGCATGAAATTTGTGCACGGCGCGGGGGTGGGGTGGGAAGGGTGTCCTTTAGCCCAGCCTGCTCCCTCTCCAATCTGGGACTCCTTGAGGGCAGTCAGACATCCCTCTCACAATCCAGGACTGCTGGCTCCCAACTGCTCACCTGCCTACCTTCCTGATTGCCCCTAACTGCTTCTGCCTGCCAACCTGATCACCTCCTAACCACTTCCCTGCCAGCCTGATTGATGCCTAATTGCTCCCCTGTCAGCCTGTTTGCCCCTAACTGCCTGGACACCCCTAACTGCCCTCCTCTGCAGGCTTGATCATCCCCAATTGCCCTCCCTTGCAGGCCTGATCCCTCCTAACTACCTTCCCCTGCTGACCATCTTGTGGTGGCCATCTTGTGTCCACATGGGGGCAGTCATCTTGTGTGTTGGAGTGATGGTCAATCTGCATATTACTTTTTTATTAGATAGGATAGAGGCCTGCTGCAAGGGTGGCAGCCAGCTGGTTTGTCCTGAAGGGTGTCTTGGATCAGTGTGGGGTGATCCCTTGGGAAATGGGGTGGCCTGGGCGAGGGCCTGTGGTGGTTTGCAGGCCAGCCATGCCCCCTGGCAACTCAAGTGGTGTCCCTGGTATCTGGGATTTATTTATCTTTTACAATTGAAACTTTGTAGCCTGGAGTGGAGTCAAGCCTTCTGCTCCCACAGCCATTGAAACTCTGTTGCCTTAAGCGGAGGCCTGGGCCTGCCAGGGTGTGTGGAAAGCTTGGATTCCTCCAGCACCAGGGGCAACCCAAGCCTCTCTCTTGCTCTCTCTGTGGCCATAGCCATCTTGGTTGGGTTATGGTTAGTGCGCATGGCTATGGGTATAGAGGAGGTATGGTCAATTTACATACCACTCTTTTATTATATAAGATTATATTATTATGTCCTCTTTTTTCTTTTCTTTCTGTTTTTCTTTTAATGTATTTTATTGATTTTTTTACAGAGAGGAAGGGAGAGGGATAGAAAGTTAGAAACATTGATGAGAGAGAAACATCAATCAGCTGCCTCCTGCACGCCCCCTACTGGGGATGTGTCCACAACCAAGGTACATATGCCCTTGACTGGAATCGAACTCCGGACCTTTCAGTCTGCAGGCTGATGCTCTATCCACTGAGCCAAACCTGTTAGGGCTTATATTATTACATCCTGAAGATTGTAAACAGGTTCAGGATTTAGCCAAGGTCATGTGTGTGGGAAATGGTAGAGATATATCATCTCAATTATTCTGCCTCCAGGATTCTTGCTTCTAAACAGTATATTAAGACTCCAGTTTCCCCAATATATTAATACAGAGCCAGCCAAAAATTGAGATATTCTTAACAAAACCAGAAGTCTTTATTTCAACTGTGGTAGTGATATCAGATGAAATTGGGGAGTAGGTTTTCTCTTCCCACTCACTGCTGCTAGCGGGGGACTTCTTACAATAGCCTGAGAAAAATGATTTTCTGAGATTGGCAGGGAAGAATGAGTAATTTTTATTTGCATGGAGTTAAATACCTGTGTTTCCCTTAGTCCAGTCATAGGAAAAGTAGAGCTGGGGTTTTAAGGAATTGGAAGCAGGTCCAGTACAGCATCAGATTAGTTAGTCCATTGTGTGTGGGGGTCAGCATGGCCATGGGCCACATGGGAGAATGCCAGGAAGCTAAGTATGATCCATGAGCCAAGCATGCCAAGAGGAACCAAGAGCATAAGAGTGCACAACAGAGCAAGTTTCTTTGTTCAGGGAACTAAGTATCCCACATCATTTGGGGCTTGCAGTGGTCTCGCCCATTCTGGCCAACCATCACTGTCCCCAGGTGTGATTGACAGCAAGCACTTTCTCTAGTCATCACAACTTGAGCATGCATTTATCTTCCCTTTGTCCATTCCCCTACTTTTTGATGTTTCTGCAGTGAACATGCATATCATGTCTGGCCTTCCCTTTGCTACTTTCCTATTATTAATAATTAGCTAATTATAACACTATCATTAAGATAGTTGATACATGGGATGTAAAATACAAAATAGTGCATCTATTAATGTGTTAGATTAGACAATTTTTAAATTGCTTTAAGTTCTAAAAGTCAATGAATTAGTAAAAATTATTTACTTGAAACTGTTTTCTCTTGGGACATGCTTCAAAACACTTTTCAAATAAAGAAGCAAATTCAACTCTATATTTAATTCATATTCAAATGTATCTTTTAAAAGCAATATCTAATTATCTCTTCCAAATGAGCTTATGGAATATATATTTAAAAGGAGCAGATACTGCATTTTGAATTTTTAAAATAAATTCCCCTAAAAGAATACAGAAATTGAGTGAATATCTCAATTAAATCTGTGGGTTTTTTTTTTCCCTCCGTTTTTCTTGTATAAGCAGAGTGCTTTGGTGGGAAAACAGGCTTAATTAATTTGAAAAAACATGCTACAGTACATTTACTGAGATGCTATCATAGGTAATTAAAACAAAATTGCTCTTGTCAAAATAAATGAATAAATTTGATGAGCTATTTTCCTTTATTTTGCAGATTTGTTCCACTTTATTACTAATTCATAAAGTCCACAAAAGTCTCTATTCATGAGTGTGCTTAGTTAAATTCTGCTGTTGTTGCATTGTGAGAAAAAGGGGCATAAAACTCAGAAGGATATACCAGCCCAAATGGATAGGATGAGAGTACTGCAAGTATTTTAATTGAAAAGGTCTATTTATAATAGCCAAGATCTGGAAACAGCCCAAGTGCCTACCCATGCATGAGCGGATAAAACAGTGTGGTGAAAGCCAGAGGGAATGGGGTCTGGGGGCTAGGTGGAAGAAATGATAATAGTGATGCTATCTAGTAATACTAATTTCCTACATAATAGTAATTATGTCTGGCTGCTAGTTTTTTATGATGTTGGATTCAGGTCTAGTTTTCATTATTTTCTGGTTGAAAACCTTGGGCTAAGGGCTTAGCATATCGAATATCAGTTTCTTCATCTTTAAAACAGAGATGATGCTACAACCCTTGCTTAGAGTTGTGACACATAAAATCCAACAATATGTTGGATCATGGTAGCTCCTCATTGTGTCAAAGCCATCAAGCCAAAGGATGCTACATATTGAAATTACTTGAAGTTGAACTTGAGGCTTTCTATGAAGCCTTTATTGTGGTCTTGCAGTTTTCACTCATCTTACAGCTTTCATGAGTGCAGGCATCGTACAGCAATGTCTGAAGTTCAGAGGTGATATTCTAAAACTTTATCTCTCTGGTCATCCCATTGTTAACAAGAACCCGGATTGATATGGCCAAAAAGATATAGATGGTGCAAAAAATCCTCCAAGTAATAGAAGAATAGATTTTTTAAAAAAGATGTAAGGGTTAAAACTGTGTTTCAAAAGAGACACTAGCCTTCCAGACTAAACATGTATTTTCAAGTACAGAAACTCATATCATCTTTCCAGATTACTTGTTTTGGGTATTAGATATGGGAAATATGCCATTTTGACGAGGTTCCTCATAGTCACTATCATATTTCAGAAACCCCACTAAATGATGTCTTAAAACTCTTTACATTTAAGTTTATGATATGAGGAAACATGATAAAACAAACCTGGTGAAAACTCCATATCACATATTCTGAAGTTCAATTTGAGCATATCTTTATTCAATCAAATCATACTAGTAAACACCCTCGTAGATGGTGTGAACACTGTTGAATATCTATAGCATGAAGACAAATAAGACCACTTTAGACCTGAAGAACAAGAATAAAAGCAAATAAACATGGCCCATAAGTGCTAAAATATCAAATATCAAGGAAGCAGCAAGGAGTAACTGTTGACTAAAGCTTCCAAGAAGATGTGGCACGTGATTAGGTTTGATTGGCAGGCAGTTCACCAAGCAGCAAAGAATTCAGAAGGGGATCTGATGGAGGGAATAACTCATAAAAAAGGCATGAGGAAGGAGGGCATGCTCTGAGAGAACTGAGATGCCTGGATTACAAGGCACCTGGAAGGGAATAATAGGAATACAGGAAGTACTTTGGATATAGCCCTTTGCAGGCCCTCTGATATCATCTTGGTTCAGACACTACTTACTCCAGAAGCCAATGTTGTATAAAAGCATATAAAGATTACACACTCCAAAAGCTGACGCTATCTCAGTGAATGGAAACTGTGGTCTTTCCTTCTAACATTTCTAAACCCAGTATTGCTTCAGTTTGGGTCTTATTTTCTTCCCCACCAGTGCCTAGCATGGAGTCTAGATTGAAAGAAATGTAAGATTTCAATGAAGTAGAGGTAACAAAATTATATGCATACTGGAAAGAAATAAAAGCATAGAAGATTATTCCTGCATTCATTCAACAAATACTTCTTGAGCATTTCTATGTACTATGTCCAGTGATGACATAAAATACAAAATGTATATGGCCAAATGGTTAAATATGAGATGTGCAAGGGTGAATAAAAATAAAAACAATACATTCTAGATGAAGATTCAAACTTCACCTTTAACTCGGTGAGTTTGGCAATGGCTTCTGGGAATATTGTGTTGAGATGGTGTTTTGGAGTCGTATGCAGAATCAATGGGAAAGAGGAAGATGGGAATCATTGTTATTCTTTTTTATATAATTTTTTTAAAAATTCATTTTAGAGAGAGGGAGGGAGAGAGAGAGAAAAAAATCCATAGATCAGTTGCCTCCCCTGCCTGGAACCTGCAACCTGGGTATGTGCCCTGACTGGGAATTGAACCTGCCCTCGTTTGGTATATGAGATAATGCTCCACCCAACTGAGGCAAACTGGCAGGGCCTCATTCTTTTTCTTATCACTGCCTCTCCCACCCCTCATTCCCCACTAGCCTCCGAAAGTGTTATGATCTCATGATTCTATGTTATATATGTGATGGGAAAAAATGACAATGGCTGCCTATTGCCCATAAATTTAAGCATAAAATAGTTACTGTAGCAGTCAAGACTTTCTAACCCCTATATACCTTTTTAGTCTCTTGTGTTGGTTTCTTCTGTTAACATCTTTATTATTTCTAATCCTCTCAATATCTTTGGGAAGTCATACATCCTTCAATATTTACCTTATTTGCTACTTGCTTGGTAGCAATCTCTAATCACCTAAAATGATCCCTAACTTAGATCTCCTATAACCTTTATTGTATGTATTATTATTAGGAGATACAGTTTGATTTTTTTCAATGTTTATTTATTTGCCCCACCCCTAGATAATACTGTAAGTTCCTTGGGATCTAGAAAGACATGCCATATACATTTTGTATTTTATGTCATCACTGGACATAGTACATAGAAATGCTCAAGAAGTGTTTGTTGAATGAATTAATGCAGGAATAATCTTCTATGCTTTTATTTCTTTCCAGTATGCATATAATTTTGTTATCTCTACTTCATTGAAATCTTACATTTCTTTTCATGTGGGTAAGATGTCTTTTATAAAAATTAAAATGTCTAGGAAATTTTTCTCAGGAGAAGAAATATTTCTTTTACTTACAGATGAGACTTCCTGTCATATGATATATAGATTAGTTTTTCCATTCTCATTTTATAAATTAGACCCTAATCTAATTCATCTATTTTCTATTTGAAGAGCATGATTTAATTTTAAAATATGCATTATATTTACATTAAGATATTAGGAATATTTTGAAATTTAATTTATATTTGTCTTCATTAATTTAACTATTTTTTTAAATCTTGATTTTACTGGCAACCCACTAATTTAAAACATCTCTGAAAGGAAAATTTCACCAGAGTTTTCATATTTTATGAACGCAAGTTCATAAAAAGAAATGTATGAGGATTATCTGCTTCCTAGCAATTATTGTTTGTGCTGTCCATCTTGCAATGTGTATCGAGAGGAATTTTTCTCCCAATTTTCCCCTCATTTTGAAACTTGATCAGTGGTCATCGTCACTCCAGTGAAGACTGGCTGTGGTCAATGTTTGAAGTTTGAATCCTAGTAAAGGAATCACTTTACTCCTTTTCTAAACCAGTCCTTTGTTCTCTTTTCCTTTCCATTCTCATTATATCCCTCACAAGAGAACTCTACTTCCTGCCAATGGAACGTCCCCAGACATTCTAAACCAAGCTTATATTACCTGGTCAACATAATAAAAATGATCACTTGGTTTTATTTTTATCCCCCAATATTATTGCTACTTATGTCTTAAAAATTCTAAAATTTTCATTACCTCACAATAATGGGGCATTTAGTTAGTATATTTTGATTTATACAATAGCATATGCATAAATTAAAATTGGAATTGTTTTATTAGAAATATATATTTTATTTTTTATCTGTTGGCAAGTCTCCAAGTTACCTAAATCACCAAATCATGCCTCTAGTCCCAACTCCTTGGTCAGATGAAGAATATGAGATTAGGTAGAGAGAGAAGGGATTTTATTATAGTACTACAAGTGGCAAGTGGAAGAAAAGAAATCTGATTCCAGTGTCATTGACTGTACCAATTTATGATCTGTTATCATGCCTCCCTCTCAGGAACAACCTCAAAAACACACCTGAGTCTCACAAGTTGCTTTGATATGTTGAAAAAGTTTGAAAACCACCTGTCATGACATCTCTAACACTTGCCATTTTATTTATTTATTTATTTATTTATTTATTATTTTTTTAAAACATATTTTATTGATTTTTTACAAAGAGGAAGGGAGAGGGATAGAGAGCTAGAAACATCAATGAGAAGGAAACATCGATCTGCTACCTCCTACACACTCCCTACTGTGTATGTGTCCACAACCAAGGTACATTACCTTGACTGGAATTGAACCTGGAACTCTTGAGTCCACAGGCTGATGTTCTATCCATTGAGCCAAACTGGTTAGGGCAACTCTTGCCATTTTAATACACTCCATTTCAGTAGCTAAATCTGTCAGAACCTCATTTTCTTCATCTGTAAAATAGGGCCAATAAGCTGTTGGGATTTTTTAAGATTTAAAATTAACACACACACACACACACACAAACATGTCTATATAGATATTTGCTTAGAATTATGTCTAGATATAGCACCTAGGTACTCAATAATCTTTGGTGATATTAACTGCTAAATTTCATATGCTTTTTAAAAAACAGAATTGAAGGTCCTGGGGGTAGGACTGGACAGATTTATAGGCTAGAAACAAAAATATTCTCAAGAGTTGTAATTAATTTGTTCCACAAATACTATAGGATGTTCACTGTGGGGTTTCTACTGTAGTTGTCTCTGAGGATAGAATGGTAACACACTGAGATAGTTTTTGCTCTTATAGGAGTTGTATCCTTGTGCAGGAACCAAACAAAGAACAGACAAATAGGATTATAAACAAAAGAGATCATTATATAATAAAAGCCTAATATGTAAGTTTTCCCCTGGGATGGTGGTTCAGACTGGGAGACCAGGAGTTTGACTGCTTGCCATGACACGTGCTGGCCACCAGGGGGAGGCGCGGAACATGGTGGGCGTCGGTAACATGGTACTGGCAGTGGGCGGCAGTGGAGGTGCTGTGAGCCCTTATAGGCCCCCGAAGAGAGCAGGACCGCTGGTGGAGCAAGTGAGCGGGTAGTGCCATGCCAAGGCAGGTGTGAGTGGAGGCCCAGTCCCCCACAGACGGCAACCAGTGGTGGCAGCAGGGGGCACGGCTGTTGCCCAGCTCCCAGGCACTGAGGGAGCTGGGTGGAGGTGGGGGGGTGGTTCTGACTGATTACTCCACAGGCGGGATGGTGGAGCAGGTGAGGGGGCAGTGCCAGGCCAAGGCGGGGTGCCAGGTGGGGCTATGGGGCTGCGAGGGCTGGGGCCCAGTCTCTACAGGCCGCCCTGAGGGATCCCAACCATGCAGGAATTCATGCACCAGGCCTCTAGTCTTACCTAATAACAGAGAAACATATAAATTGACTGTACTTCCACTATGCCCACAGCCAATCAGAGTGAGTATGCAAATTAACCCAACAAAGATGGTGGTTAATTTGCATACATACCTGGGTCTCAGGAACCTCTTCAGCACCCAGGTCACTCCCAAGTTGTGATCTGATGGGGTGGGGGGGAGAGCGGTGGCATGCCATCTTCCCAAGCCTAAAGCCTGGAGTGGAGGCTTTAGGCTTGGGAAGGGGCTGAGCCCGCAATTGGAGGTGCCAGGGGGATGGGAGGGGAACCCCTTCCCAAGCCTAAAGATTGGTATAGAGGCCCAGGCTGTAGGCTTGGGTAGGGGCCAAGCCTGGGATCAGAAAGAAGGAGAAAAATCAGTGAAAACATATACTCAGGTGAAGATAAAAACAAAAAGAAAGAAGGAAATGTCATATCCTATGAAAGACACATCTTGAAAATGCCTAAGAAAGTTGCCATTTTTCATGGTGAAGGGACTGAAATCCATGTTGAAGAAAATACCTTGGTGGCTGTGGTGACTGGCAGTGGCTGCAGCAGTGAGGTGATGGGGTTGGTGCCTTTCCCTGATCAGCCCTTTCGCCTTCCGCAAAAAGAGGCCAGACTGGGGCTTAAGTCCGCTCCCAATGGGGGGCGGGCCTAAGCCATAAGTAGGACATCCCCTAAGGGCTCCTAGTATGTGAGAGGGGGCAGGCTGAGCTGAGAGACGCCTCCCAGGTGCATGGATTTTGTGCACCGGGCCCCTAGTGTAACTATAAAGTTCAAAGAAAAGGCAACCAAAAGGAACAGAGTAAGAGTTACAGAAGGGACCTACTTTAAATAAAGTTTTCAGAGAAGGTCTTTATTTAAGGTGATTTCCAAGGAATGAGTAGGAGCAAGTCACAAAGTAGAATGGGTGGGAGCATTCCAAGATGGGTGGGAGTAATGCCCAGCAGTCCTGAGGTAGAAAAGAGCTTGGAATAGTCAAGGAACTGGTAGACCATTGGGATTAGAGTAAGGAACAAGAGAGTGGCAAGGATTTACCATATTTTTTGGAGTATAAGACGACTGGGTGTATAAGACGACCCCCAACTTTTCCAGTCAAAATATAGAGTTTGGCATATATTTTCCCTATAAGATGACACCCAGCATATAAGATGACCCCCGATTTTTGAGAAGATTTTCCTGGGTTAAAAAGTCGTCTTAAATGCCGGAAAATAAGGTAAATGGGAGAATTAGACAGTGGGTTGACTCTATGGGGTCTTGTTGATCATGGTAAGGAGTTTTTTATTTTACAAGTTTCATGAAAAGACATTGAATGACTTCTAAATATCCCCGATTTAATAAAGTGGGGTATACGAAAGAAAGGATGTCTGTTTCTGTGCTGTATTTCATAGAAACTTTACATTATTTTTGTTTTCTGAGCCAAGTCCATACTCATTCATTTCTCCCTGACCTCTTCTTCCTTTCATCTCTGTTCACATCTTTTTTGCCTTCTTTGTTGGAAGGAATAATAACTTCTTGACCAAAATACTTCCCACAGGTTTCCTGCAGAATAAGTCTCTGCGTGACCCTAAGACAATGGTCGGCAAACTCATTAGTTAACAGAAATTTCTTTTGAGAGCCAAAGTTTTTAAACTTATAGTTCTTCTGATTCCAGTTCTTCAAAATAGACTCGCCCAGGCTGTGGTATTTTGTGGAAGAGCCACACTCAGGGGCCCAAAGAGCCGCATGTGGCTTGTGACCCATGGTTTGCCGACCACTGCCCTAAGAGAACGTTCAACGGTCCACCCAACAGATTTTTATAAATGTTTGTCATTGTGAAATTGTATTCATTTTGTGACAATTTAAAACTATTTACCTCATGCTGTGGTATATTCTCAAATGTAACTAAGGATAGATTTGTTCTCTAGAGCAGCGGTTCTCAACCTGTGGGTCGTGACCTGTTTTCTGATGGTCTTAGGCTCTACAGCAGTGACCCACAGGTTGAGAACTACTAGCAGGGTCACCTAAGACCATCGGAAAACACAGATATTTACATTACGATTTACCACAACACGAGGAACTGTATTAAATGGTCACAGCATTAGAAAGGTTGAGAACCACTGCTCTAGAGCAAAGAGGTATTTTGTTTCAATATGTATTTATTGTATCTTGCCTTACTCTAAAAGAAGCTCACTTTGGAGAGAAGAATTTGAAAATGGCACTCAATGTGCTGGGGGCATTAAGGTTGTGTTCTTAGATTCTTACAGACTTCTTTTGTACTCCTGTACAAAAGGAATAAATACGGCCTTATTATTATGTGCTCACTGGTCATTTGGAAGTTGTTACTTATGCTGAGAAGGATCCACAGTTGCTATCTGTTCTCAGCAAGAAGGAACCATTGTCCAATAGTGATGGTTGAAATACTCTACTATGTACAGGCATAGACTGAGCAAGTGTGGTCCCCTGTGTCTGCCAAAAATTCTTTAGGATGTTAAATATTTTATGTAATGAAGATGAACTGACACACAGCAGTGTGAATGGAAATGTGATAGTTAAGTATTTATGAAAACATGAACTTTCACTTTAATATTATAAAGTACATTAGGACAACTATAGTAATCTATTTGTATTAAGAGAACATGATTCAAGTTGTCTGAAAACTTATAAATATTGCTGAATATTCTGAAGTAGTTTTAATTTTTTTTAAGTTCCTTTGAATTTCTGATGGCAGTCAGCTAGTGTATTTTCTTTCTTGCTTTCTTAATCTTTATTTATTTTTTATTTTATTTTTTTACAATATATAAAATAAATCTATTACCAGATTGTAGATACAAAATAATTAACCATTTATAGGCAATAAACATTAATATTTCAAGAAAAACAATTTTAAATAAAATGTTACATGCAATAAACATTAATATTTCAAGAAAAAATATTTTAAATATAATAATATTACCAAAACTGTACTAACATAGTATATTATCACTAAAGTTGTAGGAAATATTAAAAATCTACAAGTAATAGGATTACTTCTATTATATTCTAAAATATCTTTTTCCTCTGGTTCTATTTTTGTTTATCAGTTTATGTTGTTCATTATATTCCACAAATGAGTGAGATCATCTGATATTTATCTTTCTCCAACTGGCTTATTTCACTTAGCATAATGCTCTCCAGGTCCATCCATGTGATAGCAAATAGTAAGAGTTCCTTCTTTTTTACAGCAACATAGTATTCCATTGTGTGGATGTACCACATCAGACTGTTCTTTTTTCATAGTTACTATATATTTTTTCATGCTGTTGAGCATTTTTATTGTCATTACTCTGAATTTTATTTTAGATAAATATCTCTGCTTCATTTATCTCTTTTTCTGGAGAATTTGCTAGTTCTTTCATTTGGGGGTTGTTTCTTTGTCTCCTCATTTTGGCTTTCTGTTTATGTTTGTGATTATGTATTACCCTGTTTCCCCAAAAGTAAGATATCCCCCCAAAATAAGACCTTTTTCCAGTTTTGCCTCTCGCGGTAATATAAGGCATCCCCCTGAAAATAAGACCTCCCTAATAATGAGGCCTCCATGAACCTAAGGTCTCCCTTGAATATAAGGCCCCTGAAGCTACTGTAAGGCCTCTGACTCCTGATTTAAAGAAACCTCGCACTGCCTGAACAGTTCCAGCTGCGCTGCAGCCAATCAGTGAGCTGGTTTGTGATAACAACTACTACTGTACCGTATACAGGTAATAATTTTTTTTTGTGTGTGTTCAACAATAAATGTGTACCGTATTCTTCTTCATGGAATAATAAGACATCCCCTGAAAATAAGACCTAGTGCATCTTTGGGAGCAAAAATTAATATAAGATACTGTCTTATTTTGGGGGAAACAGGCTAGGTAGATCCTCTATACCTCTCAATCTCTAGTGCAGGAGAGAGTTAAAGGCTATTTCTGACTAATTAGGTCAGGCAAAGGCTCAAAGTCTGCCTACAGACTGATAGGATTCTGACTGTAATTGCCCCAGGCAATGGTCCTTAGTTGTGGCAAGAGTTTTTTTTTTTTTTTTTTTCAACAGAGTGGGATAGTTGCTTCTGCCTGGAAGCTAATTGTTATTTTTAATCTTTTAAGTGTTTTCCAATAGGTGTTTTCCAATAGAGTGTGTTGACTATCTTCTCTCCAGGCAAGGAAGATGTCTATGTGGAAAAGATGTCTTCAGCTGAATGGGGGAATGACTTAGCCCAGGATAGTTGGGGTGTCTGCCTTCTGAGCTCTATCTCCCAAGTCCCCAGTCCTGGTTTCTGCTCTTATAGCTCCAGTCCACTTCACCCTTCCTTTGCCAGAGCACAAGATGGGGGACCTCCACAGGAAATTTTGTGCATTGGCCCTTTAAGAGGGTATCTGAATTTTCAACTGTTACTTTCTGGCAAAAAGTGCCCTGCTGCTTTTCACAGCCAGATGTTATGTGGGTACCCTCCTCAGTTTTGGTGCTCTGTGCTAGGGGACCCAGCACAGTTCTCTCTGGCACCCCCTTCCCCAAGCTGAGATATCTCTCCGGGACTTCAGTTGCTATTTGGGGGGCACCTGGCCAGTCCTATTGCACCTCTGCCCCTCCTGTCAGCCTCTATGTGGTCTCCAATTTCCATCTTCGGGTGTTAGGGTTCTTTCCTGCAAGTTTTCCATTAATTATTCAGGAAGTTTTTCTGTATTTTAGTTGTAATGCCAGTTTGTTCCTGGGAGCATGTCTGTGCAGCATCCACTTACCCTGCTGCCATTTTTAATCTCCTCATTCTCAGTAATATATAATCATTTATAATAATAAAAGCATAATTTGCTAATTAGACTGGACATCCTTTTAGACATTATTTTTCCGACAAACTTTTGGATGAAGCTGGGACTGTGAGGGGAGCCTGGGTTCCGGATGCCAGAGGGAAGGCAGTGTCTGCAGCTGGGGGAAGAAAGGTCTACTTTCACATGAATTTCATACATCAGGCCTCTAGTTTATAATAGGAGACAAGCCATCATTTGTGGAGTAATGGAGAGGAAATAATATTCAATATGATTTTGTCACCAAACAGTTCTTGTGATCAAGAATATATGCCTTTACATATCTGGATAATTGTGTGTCTGGCCCTAGCTTACCCTGGCATATGCCTTCATTTTACCTCTTTGTGTCCACTTTCTGTTGTTCTCTATTTGTTCCAGGAGGCTCATCTATATGGAATATACTAGAGGCCCAGTACACAAAATTCATGCATGCTGGGGGATGGAGGGATGGTTCCTCAGCCAGGCCTGCACCCTCTTGGAATCCAGGACCCCTTAGGGGATGTCTGACTGCCAGTTTAGGTCTAATCCCTAATAACTCTCCCTGCCTGCCTGATCACACCACATCAGCCTTGGCTCCCACCACAGGGGCTTCATCCAAGAGGATGTCTGGAGTGATGTTCAGAAGGTTGTTCAGGTATCTGGTCTAATTAGCATATTACGCTTTTATTATTATAAATGGATAGACTCTCTGTTTGACTTCAGTTTGTTCAGGTACTGGCAGCCCTGGCAGGAGATAGGAAGGAGGAGGAGAATGGGATTGTATATATCTTCCTCTATTTTCCCCCTTTTGGGTTGCCTACAATTGGCTGTGTCTTTCAACTATAGATTACATCTCTTTTAAGTTCATGTAACTAATTCCTCCCCTCAGGCCTAGATGACCAACTCCAGGGTATCATACTACTTTTAATTTGTTTTGGAAACTCTGCCCATACCTTTGTGTAGGAGTTATTAACTCCTCTTTAAATATCTGAATTTGCCTGTACCATCTTTTTTTCCTAAGAGACTGTGAATGAGCTGCATAATCTTGACAAAAAGATATAAAATGTACTCCAGTATCCTCATCTATAAAGTAGAAGTAAAATAATTTCTTCTCTGACACCCCATATATGTAAAATCAGGGGTGGCCCAGAGTGATTGTGTTCAAACACTGTTTTCTGAAGCTCTAAACTCTAGAGCAGTGGTTCTCAACCTTTTTTAATGCTGTGACCTTTTAATACAGTTCCTCATGTTGTGGTGACCCCCAATCATAAAATTATTTTCGTTACTACTTCATAACTGTAACTTTGCTACTGTTATGAATCATAATGTAAATATCTGTGTTTTCTGATGGTCTTAGGCTCTACAGCAGTGGTTCTCAACTTGTGGGTCACGAAAACTGCTAGCAAGGTTGCCTAAGACCATCAGAAAACAGATATTTACATTATGATTCATAACAGTAGCAAAATTACAGTTATGAAGTAGCAATGAAAATAATTTTAAGATTGGGGGGTCACCACAACATGAGGAACTGTATTAAAAGATCACAGCATTAAAAAAAGGTTGAGAACCACTCTCTAGAGGTTCTGCCTCTACTGCCTGCCATTTCTTTCCCCAAGGAATAATTTTTTCTTCCTCAGTTACCCTAAAGTTCTGCACAGTTTTTATTTGAAACAAGGACTCTATGACTAAAAGCACTTGAAAACCATGGCCTTGAATGATTGCAGGGCTCTTTGTAGTCCTAAAAGTCTGTTTCTCTGTCTGGCTGTTATTTGAGGTATGAAAGTGCTGTTCTTTGCATCAAGCCTCTGACCAGAGCTGGCACTTTGGTAGTAGGGTTAGTTAGCTATCGGCCATCCAGTCTCACCATTTACTATCTGGGCACAGGGAAGAGTGCAGTTAATTCTCCAGGATCATATTCTCTTTTACAAAGTGTTTTCATGGCTTAGGATGGAGAGCCATTGGGGCCAATAAATATAGAGTGAATAGGAGATCAAAAGGCTGCCTGCAGTGGTTTCACTGTGGCCTTCTCGTCACTCAGAGCTCTTGAGCAATAATTGCTTGTCAGTGTGCTGAGCCCAGACTAGAGTGGCTGTTAAACCTTGGAAGTTGTTCAAGTCCAGGAACACATTTGGAACATTCCACCTCTTAGCTTGTTGCTTCATTCAACTTTGTAGTTAACATCTTTTAGTCCCTTTTCTACATAAAGGAGTAGAGGAAAGGTATGATGAACCAATTTCTTGGGTGTGCTGCAGGCTAGACATTCCAGAGATTTATTACTTCATTGATGGGGATGATGAATCACCCTGAAGCACTACCATATAGCATGTCAAAGAAAAGATCTGGAAAACTTTTTATCATAAAGTAGTTTAGATTTGCTCTTTATAACCTTGCAAGTTGCTATTTGTATTCAGCAAATATGTCTGAGTACCTACTGTGTGTCCAAGAGTGTGCTAGATACTGTGGAACGTGAAATGAATTGGATAAGGCTCCTATGGCCAGAAGCCCAGCCTCCTAATTAGCTTGTCTCCTAGAGGTGGTCCTGGGAGACTGAGTAGGCTGGGACGCCTAGTGGCCGGTCTTGGGAACTACTTGGTTTTGCATTTCTTCCATACTTGCCTAGCTCCCCAAGTGCCTTTGTTCTGTGTACCTTTCATTGCCAAAGTCTAGTTTATTTCACTCTGGGCAGTGTTGCTGTCACATTACACACATACATTTTATTACTTTTTTCTCTGTTAGGTATTCATACCAGGAAATCTACCATCCCTCCACTTCTCATTCTATTTTGTGAGCCCATAAAAGGTCCTAATCATAGCTGAGTATGGAGAGAGAAGTAATAGCCTGAAACCATTGGGGCCCTTGTAACTACCTTCAGAATTTTGGCGAATTTATTTTTGGTTTTTCTAAGCATGAACATCTGAGGCTTTAAAACAAAAAATAAAACGTATATGTATTTCATTTACTAGAAACATTTCTTTTTACCTCATTAATTGTAGTACGTTCTTTTTATTTTACTTTATTTTATTTTTGATTAGGAACTTTCACTACATTTTTGGGGAAGGGACATTCACAAAAAAGGGGGGGAAGAGACATATCTACATCGTTATGAGGCATGCCCTCCTGAAGGAAGTGGCATTGGAACTTAATGCTGTGGGATATAAGATGCAAGTATGAGTTATGGATGCAAGTAAGACAAGACAAGACAAAACAAAACAAAACAGACAACCCACAAAAAATGTCCACACTTACAACCTGAAAGCTCAGAGTTCTTCTTGGTTTCCACTGCACTCTGACCAGCTTGAGTTATGGCAATCATTTTCCTTGACTGAAATCATTTGTTTGCATGTCTCTCTGCCTATTATATTGTCAACATTTGAAAAAAAATATTTTGCCCGGGAACAATACTATGAGCTTTTTTAAACTTTATTTTTATTGTTGACTATTTCAGATGTCCCCATTTCTCTGCCCAGCCCCTTTACCCACCTCCATCCAGTCTCTGGTCCAGGGCTGGTAGTGCTTTTGGTGTTTCTGTTTCCAGGGTTTAACACAACGTCAGGCACATGTAGGCACTCAGTAAGTGTTGAAGAGTGAAGGATAAATTGCAAGATGGATATTGAGGATAGAAGGTTACCTAGTTTGACAAGAACTAGGATTTGATAGAGAAGAAGTGGAATTTAATATTAGGAGGGTAGACTGGGGTTAGATTATGGAGATCTTACATGCCAAGGTATTAACTAGACTGTGGGGAGCCATAGAAAGTTATGGAAAGAGAGTGTGGCAGAAAGGAAGGTGAATATGATAGCAGTGTACAGTGTAGATTGGTAGAAGGAATGTGTAGACCAGAGACATGGAACATAGCAAAACAGGTATGAGTGGTCTAAAGAATATTTAAAATATTATTGAACAGTTTAATACCTTAAACAACTAGCTTCAGTATGCTTCTCCTTTCAGAGTATTGCCAACCTTCCCAGACCTCAATTCTAATATGCTGCTTAGTCTTCAAATGACCTTGAACATGTTATCTAGGTTCTTTAAATGTATTCCCAGTGTTGTTTTTTTTTTTATTATGAGAAAACCAATCACTCTAAAGTATTTGGCATGGTTCCTGATGAGTGGATAATTATTGGTAGTGCTGCTATCATTACTTGTGAAGGCTGCAAGGGACAGTTAAATGCTATAGGGATGGAATGAGTTTTGTACTTTTCCCCTTGGGTATCCTCAGTCAAGGAGTCAGATCATGATGAATAAGATTTGATTGATTTGATGAAAAAGGCTCCACCTCTTTCATCTCTTAGCAAAATGACAAGTTTTCAAGCAAATAATACATCTGAAAGAATCGTAGGTCAGAGGGTATCATGGAAAAATCCTAATCAGAAATTTGTCTCAGAGGATCACTGTATCCTCAGGCAAGTCAGGTCATCAGTCTGGATCTCCATTTTCTCAGCTAGAAAGTTGAAGGGGGTTAGGCTAACTGATCTTTAAGTTCCTTCCTAACAAAATATTAAATGACTTTTCAAGTTGCTCATTAAATTTCCAAGCTCCATCAAACAGCTCATTATGTATCCTGCTTGTTCATTTGATGTCTCTGTATATTTTCCATCCTATTTTTCAGTCTAGATTTTTATTTGGTACATTTTCATTAGCACTACAGTTTTTTGATCTGCTTTCTGTAGATGATAGGAAAGAGAGAGAGAGAGAGAAAGAAAGAGAGAGAGAGAGAGAGAGGAGGGAAGCGAAGGGAAGGGAGAAGGCTTGAATTTGTTGGTGAGGAGGATGGCTTTCACAAGTACCTATGATCTCTTACAGCTTGGATGCTGCAAGTGAAGTTGGGCAGCATCGCTCAGGCTTGAATTTACTTACATATAATTTCATGAGCAAGAAGCACTTTTAGGTGCAAAACAGATTGGTCTTGACTCCTTTTCTTTAAGATTCAAAGATACCGAAATACGTCTGATGGATTAGGATGACCTTGATAAAAGCCAGATTGTGGGGAAGAGCAAAAAGGTGCTTGAAGTGCAACTCATTTGAAGCATAAAGAATCCTGACTCAGGATGCCTTTCTCTCATCAGTGGCTAAGTTTTGGAGGAAAGGACATTCTGATTTATGCCCAGGATGATTGAACCTGGAACGATTTTTACACATCCACCCGGACACCTTGGAGATGCTGTAGGGGGAAAAAAAATCAAATATGTTTGAATTGAACGAACTTCAATTCAGAACATGGAAACTCTTAGGCATCAGGCAGTTTTTCCGGGGCTGCTGACAGAGTGGGGCTGAAAACTAACAGTATTATTCCTCCACCACCCATCATGGCAGTATCTTTCCTGTGGAATCCAGCAAGCTCTCTGCACAAAGAGAAATGTATGCAACATCATGGTGGAGGATGGAAGCCCGACTTCCCCACCGTACACTGGCAATGTTGTTCATTAAAACTAACAGAATTGCCGGAACCGGTTTGGCTCAGTGGATAGAGCATCGGCCTGTGGACTGAAAGGTCCCGGGTTCGATTCCGGTCGGGGGTATGTACCTTGGTTGCAGGCACATCTCCAGTGTGGGGCGTGCAGGAGGCAGCTGATCGATGTCTCTCTCTCATCGATGTTTCTGACTTTCTATCCCTCTTCCTTCCTCTCTGTAAAAAATCAATAATATATATATATATATATATATATATATATATATATATATATAAAAACTAACAGAATTGTTGGCCAGCAAATATAAATGCTAGTTTTAGTGGGTGTCAGTTCAGTCTTCTTCTTCTTTTTTTAGAATAAACACCTTTATTACCTGCGCTAAGATAGGAGGATTTATTTGCCTTCCAGGGCCGTGATTTTCCTCCTACACAGAGCCATCTGCTTGGCCACACTAGCCTGGTCTTGGAGCGATGCACGCAAGAAGCTTTCCTGCTGAAACCGCTCCTTGAGAAAAGTGCTTTTGGCATTCTTTTTCCTTTCATCATATTCCTGCTGAATTTACTTTGATCATTTTTTTGTTTAAAACTCTTCCTCCTCTGCAGTCAGCTCGGGCCCTCTTTTTGCAACACAGAGGAACCGCCTAGTGGGACTTCGTTGTTACAGACATGCATTGTTGACAACACCAGTAATCCTTGTTTTGCACCTAAAATACTCGAAGAGCCAGGAGAAGTTGCCCTTGTCCAGTTTCAAGGCACAGTACCATCTTGCAATGGGGCTTCCTCTTGCCCCTAGTCTTGTGGCACTTGTGCCAGTTATCCTGAGAGATGCCCATGGCTTGGCAACTGCTGGAAAGAGCTCAAGTTCAATCTTAAGGGCTGTGCTTCTCCCTTCAGGTGAGAAACAAGAGACAAGCAATGGCTCTTGGACACATGAGCACACTTGGAGATTCTTGTAGGTCTTTGGGGAAAGATATTTGTAGAATATATTTGAACTATTGCTCGAAGAGTAGAATAGATGAGAATGCAGAGCCATTGGCACATTCTATATGAATGTAAGAGTGACTTTGTTTGAATACAGGCACATATTGAATTGATATAAATAGATTCACCAAGCATAGAGAAAGGTTAAAATGATTTGAGGGCTAGTCATATTTACTCATGTGAAATAGTAACAGGGCATTCTAGTTTTACACAATAGATGACATGAGGCCACCCTTGACAGAGAGAGCCTCTCTTTGTATACTAACAAAACTGATCTTTTAGTCTACTCTATAAAGCTAAGGAAAATATCTCATAGATCTGAGTGGCTACCCGGTCTCTATCAGATGATACCCAAGTTCCCTATACAACTTTATCTTTTATCTCCATCAATGGTCATCTGAAAATCTTCATGAGTTGGAAGGGTACGTAATATTATCTTATTAATTTTAAATGGAATTGAACATGGGCTCAGAAGGGACTAACGGTTTGCCCAAAGTCATGCTAACTTAATGGTGGAATGTGGACTCCAGGTTTGGTCTTCTTACTTGACTGTGTTATTTGATTTTTTCTCCTCTGTGGTCAATGGGACCACCTGAAGTGTGAAAATATGAATGAAAGGGGAGTGGAAGGAGGGAAGTTCCTTCTTTCATTGGAAAAGGTGGAAAAGGGGCAGCAATTCTAGATATATTGTTGAAACTAGAGTTAAGCCTTTTTAAAAAAAGTCCTCTTTTAAAAAAACAAAACTATTCATCATCCTGGACCAGAGGTCCTTGGATGTCTAAGTGTGTGTGTGGGGGGGTGTGTGTGGTATGTGTGTGTGTGTTTGTGTACATGTGCAAGGATCCTGGGATTATTTCTGTATTCAGTTCACTATATTTTACAAGTAGCTCTAATAAATGTGGTAAGACAATAACAATTTATCTCTTGCTGATTCCAGATGCAAAGGAGAAATTTATGCCCTGGGTCATTTAGTTCCCTCCTGATGTTTGGAAATTTAATGATCTTATTTTTTCCCCTTTTCTGTTGTAATACAAGTGGCTTATTATTAATTTTCCAATGTATTAATTTTTTTTTCTTTGTAAGAGTTTGGGTTACATAAGGTTAACCATCAGATTGAACTCAGATAATGGCTGGGTGTAGATGCTCTGTACAGAATACCTGACAATCTTTAGATTAGTGACCTGAGAAGGAAAACACATAAATCCTTTATTAGTCTTTTATTCCATGGGGGTGGGCTTTTTGAATAACTAATGGTGATTTCAGGAGGCTCTGAGGGATTTAGACATAAAAAAGCACATTTCTGTGGCAGGGCTGGGTCCAGAATGTCGGTGCTTCTCAAAGCAAAAGTCAGCATGGCACAAGAAAGAGGAAATTATAGGGCTGCATTGTTCTGACTATAACACTTTGGACAACAAAGATAAATAATATAAACCTGTATTTCTTTTCCTATAAAATGGGATTGATAGTATTTTCCTATCTGGCTCCAAAGGAGTTTTTTTTTTTCCTGGGGGCTAAGTTAAATAATGAATCTGAAACTGTTATATAAAAGCTTGTATCATTTAGGATTCTTTGGATCCTAAGCAACAGATTCCATCTAACTTAAGCAAAAAAGGAATTTCTTAGAAGGAGTAACTCACCAAATTAAAGGGCAAAGCTGAGATAGAAGGTACAGGAGTGCAGGAACCAGGGCTGGACGAGGGATCTAAATGACAGGAACTACTGTGTGATCTTGTCAGGATGCCATCACCAGAAAGAACCAGTTCTACCTCTCTATCTTTGAGATCTTTTGCTCTAGATTCAGAATCCCTGGGGAGAGACCAGGACCAAATATCCCCATCTTGGGGCAGAAGCCCTCCACCTGGATTAGCTGGAACAAGGCACATTGATTAACTGACCATCAAATCTGCCAACGCTGAGGAAAGGAAACACTATCAGGGAAAAGCTGCGAATGGAGACTGGGTAGCAAAATCACAGTGACAGCAAGGACTATGCCATTATTTGTTCCAGTTGGAAGGCATGCTGCTGAGAGGATGTAAGGAGTGAGGGATAGGGCTGGGGAGCTCTGATTAGCTAAGGTGACAGGGCTGCCTATTTTGGGGATAAGGGGAGAAGGATGAAGGAGGTGGGAGAGAGGGTGGTTGAGGAAATAGAGGCGGCAGGACACTCAAAGTGTTTTCCTACAGAATATTTTTTGTGGCCAATGGATTTCATATGGCAGTTCCAGATAAACATAGACATTGACATTATCAGTCTCTTCTTTTCCTCTTCTTCTGACAGTTCTTCAAAAGTGGGAGAGTCTCTCTTACATGCATCCTTGGGTTGCAGGAAAGTGCCTGAGAGGAAGGTATACTTAGCATGGCTGGGCTCCACATGTCAGCCAGAAATGCTCTAGTTATATGTTTTATAAATTGGGGTTTCGTGCATGAGTCTCTTTAGAACAGGGCAAACAAAGGAGAGAGAGAAAGAAAAAGAGAGAGAGAGAAAGAGAGAGAGAGAGGGAAGAAAGAGAGAGAGAGAGATTTTGCTGCTAAAAATAGCACCAGAAAGCCAGCATCTCCTCAAGGAAAACATGATTTTTTTGGCATAGCATATTTAGGCTCTTCAAACTGTCTCAGTCTCCTTCAACAGCGAGGCAACTGAGTACACAAGCACAGTATTGCTTTATTGTTTGATTCATATCGATATTACTTCAGCATTGCTGCACAATAGCCAGAAAGAGCCACGGTCTGCAGAAAATGTTTACCTGTGTAGATGGGTTGTCGAAATAACCCAAAATTGTGCTAGATCTGTTTGGTCAGCAGAGGAATCATTAGACTCAAGCAGATAGGGCTTCTTTGCTGACAAATATCTCCTTTTTCACTGTGTGCTCTGAAAGGTTGAGTTCAGCTGCCCTGGAATTCCCAGTCCTCCTTAAACCTGGGAGTTATATTAGCTCATTCATTTGTCCTCAGATCCCTTTGCATTTCCTAATGTTTTGCAGAGTGAATGGGTCTCTCTGGGAAACAGAAGTGAGTTAGAGAAGTGTGTGCTGGTGGGGAGGCTGACAGACTTCGGGAAGTGCACATTCTTAGTCTTCCCCCAAGCAACACAAATTGCATGAATATTCTTAGGTTGCTCAAAATCTGAGCAAAGAATTTCACGTAAGGTCAAGTCAGTACTAAAGTAATACCTTAGATATACAATAATCTACTTTCAGTGTTTGACTTTCAAGATGCTATATAACTTATTCAGTTGTGTATTTACTTGTATTATATAGCTACACTTTCAGAGTGGAAGTAATGTTATATATATGTCTATCTATCATATCTATCTACCTCCAAAATACCACTATAATTATTTTAGTCTATGTACACTGTTAACCTTACAAAATTCTTTGTATGAATTACATGTGCATGTATGCACATGTTACTGTTATGGGGATATAAAAAGGTTTGGAGATGTGATAGAAGATTATCTGATATAGAAGAGGAAAGATTAAAAACATATAATAGCACAATAATGAAAAATAGAAGGCTGAGAAGATTTTTGAATAAAGATTATAGGGTATAGAATGCCTTTTTTATGAGTTATGTTTTATATGTAAAATCTGAAATAACATTTTGGAAAATGTTGAAAGTATTAAAACACTATGAAGGATCAGCAATATCCTAATACAGCCTGGCTGGTGTGACTGAGTGTTGAATGTTGACCTATGAACTAGGAAGTCATGGTTCAATTCTGGTTGGGTACATGACCGGGTTTCAGGCTCAGTCTCCAGTGTGGGGACTTCAGGAAGCAGCTGCTCAATTATCCTTTCTCATCTGATGTTTTTTTTTTTAGCTCTCTATCCCTTTCTCTCTGAAATCAATAATATATATATATATATATATATATATATATATATATATATATTTAAAAAAATTCCAATGCAAAGCCCACCACTCCAAGGCAAGTGATAGCATCTTTGTATATTTCCATTTGAGCTTTTATTTCTTTCTTTTCTTTCATTTCACAGTGGTGTTCATACAACAAATACAGTTTTGTGCTTTGCTTTGTTCAGTAAATAGTATATCATAAACCTATTGTGTTTATAAGCAATGATATCAAACATTTAGCCTACTGGAAGATACACACTAAATGTTGAATAAATGTTAGCTATTGTTAATAGGGCTATCGATTTATAAGTGATCTTCAAATCCTTTTCTCTAGACATGAAATTATGAAGGGAGCAACGTGTTGTGAAATTTCCTGTTTCTTAGTGGGGATGGTGCAGAGAAGCCTAAGGGAGAAGCCGGTGAGGGGAGAACCTTATACAGTGACATCTTTGGTTATAAAGTCAAATGGAGATGTAGGGCTTCATTTGTATTTCCATCTCCTGCATTTATAACATAAATATATAGGTACTTACACACATACATGTGTCATCCTTTAACTTTTTAAAAACCATATTGCACAGCAGGATTTTTTTTTAATCTCATCAAGTTTCTATTGCTCCCTGGTGTACTCTCAGCTCTTTACTATGATTATACCTATCTCCTACACCAACTCAGAGAAATGTACCCAGCACTGCTCCACTAATATAGATCCCCAAGAAGAAAAGACAGTCGAGAAGGGGATATTAAATATTTTTTCTACTTGATTTGAACGTGACTCTTTTTCATACTCTAGGCATGCCTTTCCTCTTTTTAAAGCTAATACTGCGAGCATAAACCCATGCCTATCATGGTGGTTAGACTGCAGCTAACTTAGTCCACATCAAAGCTCATACTTCTGGTTTTGATCTCCTTTGTTAGACATTTTTTGTTCCATATTAAGTGCATCAGTCTACCATTTTCTTTTAATAATATATTCAGTGAACCATAATTTATTCTTCCAAAATTGCTATGCCTGAGAAGATCCTCTCCAACAGGTATCATTTTTGTCATGAAGCCACAACTTCGAGTGAGGGAAGGTGATAGAGTCTGGCTGACTATTTGTGATGAGGAGATCTTGGGGAACCCTGCAATGAGTTGAGTGGATTCTGGTGTGAATGGAGGGACAGCTTAGTCCTGTGGATCAAGCAGAAAAGTTGGAGTCAGACAGTCTTCAGCATGCATTCTGCCTCTAGCACTTATAAACTGTGTAATCTTAAATAATTTTACCTTCCTGAGCTTCAACTTCCCCAGTTACTGTAGGAGAGACAACAGAACCCACCAGTGTGTGGGCATTCACCAATACTATGTATGTTAAGAGCTTAACACCTTACACTTGCAATGTCAAAGACATGACACGCAAGATCATTATACTCATTCAGGTCAGGTGTGGGGAAGAAAACAATCAGGTTCTGCTTAAGAGACATAGCTTGGCTAGTTTCAAATGCTAGTAAGGCCTTAGTCGAGCCATTTTTCTTAAAAGGAGATGATTCCAGCCAAACTGTGAATATACAGTGAGCGGAGGAGGCAAGGTGACTTTCAGCCCCGCTATGCTTTGGTAGCTTTGCTGGTGAATGGTGACTGGTAAATGTTTTCCAGACTCTGCTGTCACCCTGACATTTGATGGTTTCCTAATAATTTTCCATTTCTTCAACGTGTTCAATCATAAACTATAGCTATTTTGTTGGTCCATGGCAGGCCTATCTGGGATGTTGAGTAATTGCTTGGCAAACAGAAAAGATTGCCTTCTATATTTAAACATGTTTATCAATCATGCCTTCCAGACACCATCTGCCCAAGAAGGGCCACAACAAGTGGAGGTCCAGAGAAGGATGACTTTGGGAGGAAGCCTTTCCCAGGAGATGGAACAGAGCCGTCTGGCTCTGAGGATCGTTCAAGGTGGATAAGGAGAGGGGAAGGGGGGGGGGGGCGTGTGCTCACATAAAACCCTCGCTTGCTTATTAATCGAACAAAGCAGGTGCCAGGCTGCTTTGAATTCTGCTGGCAGGCTGCAAAATGTGTCATTTTCCCTGCTAATAAGTCCTTCAACACAGGCGACATCGCTGGCCATCTTTACAGCAAGCAATAAAGGGAAAATTCAATTAACATGAACCCTGAGGTTAACTTTAAAAATCTCCTACAAGTGGAGGGTTCAAAGGAAAGATAAGAAAAGGAAAGGAAAGAAGGAAATGGAGCTCAGTATCATTAGATTATTCGAGAACACATTTGCCAGATTTAATCTGGACTCCCTAGCTTGAGATTCAAGGTTACTTTCATGTCCCCAGTGTTCTACCCGGGAGGCTGTCTCTGAAGCCTTGGTATCAGTTGCATTTAGGCCCTGGGAGTGAGGCTGCAGAGGGAAGGGGCTTATTTTTTACTTCTCTATGACACTTTTCACATGCATCTTCATAAGTATCCTCATTCTATTTACTAGCTGAGACTCAAAGAAAGTTTGGGGAACTTGCCTAAGAAATCTGGGTACAGATAGCGAGTGAAGGAACTCAGCTTAATTCCACTAGTATCACAACTATTTGCTTCCATATCTTCCTTCCCCCTCCTAATTATCTGAATGTTCCTTGAGGGTAAGGTTTATTATTTATATAGAATTTTCTGTTTATTTTTTATGATTAAAAATTGTACATCTTCTATGCAGAAAATTTGGTAACAAAGAAAAGCCAGAGAATTTAAGCATTTCCACTTCCAAGGATTTTCATTTATAACTTTGTGTGCTTCTGTCCCTGTGTGTGTGTGTGTGTGTGTGTGTGTGTGTGTGTGCATGCGCGCTCATAAGTGCTTGTACATAATTACACCATTTGGGGTGTGTGTAAGTGCTTGTACGTAATTGCACCATTTGGAAACCTGCATAATAGTTAAGAGTACGTAGACTAGATTCAGACAAATCTAGACTTGGGTCTGAATTTTTTACTGTTGTGTTACATTTACTAAATTTCATAATAATTTTGACCCTCATTTTTTCTCATCTGATAAAATAATAGCCATTCTAAATTTCCATTTTCTCATTTGTAAAATGGGAGTAATAATATTCATTTCATAAGTACTTTCTGAGAATTAAACCGTGTTGTTTATGTAAAGCACATAACACTGGACCCACTCGATTAACTACTATTATAATAATAGCAACAATAGTTACTGTGGTTATTACAATTATTTGTAAGGAATATTTTCTTTGTCAGTAAATATTTTTCTATAATAGTATTTCTCAACATTTTTTTGTTCATGATTGCCCCACAAAGGAGCTTTATGAAATTCTTTTTTTTCCCTGAATATCCCCCAATAAACTTTTAATATCACAGATATAGTGCATATCTGTTTATATATTATTTATATGTCAGTGCTTTGTACATACAAACAGTAAGAATATTGTATAGATGTATTGCAATTTAGATCACCAAGTCTATTATTTAATACTAGAGGCCCGGTGCATGAATTTATGTACCAGTAGGGTCTCTCAGCCTAGCCTGCGGGATCAGGCCAAAATTGGCTCTCTGATATTGCCTGAGAGGTCCCAGATTGCAAGAAGACACAGGCTAGGCTGAGGGACCACACCAGTGTACAATCGAAGTTAGAGAAGGACATGGGAGGTTGGCCAGCTAGGGAGGGAATTCAGGAGGGCTCCAGGATGTGTCTGGCCCATCTTGCTCAGTCCCAATCAGCCAGATTCCAGCAGCAAGCTAACTTACTGATCAGAGCCTCTACCCACTGGTGGTCAATGCAGATCATAGCGACTGGTCAATTGTCTGCCCCCCTGGTGGTCAGTGCACATCATAGTGAGCAATTGAGTAACCTTAGCATATCTTTAGCATATTACACTTCTATTGGTTGAACCGATGATCAGACACTTAACATGTTAGGCTTTTATTATATAGGATTTGAGTTATTTTAAATTATTTCCTGGGAGAAAAAATGAAAGAAGTAAACAAAAACAAAACAACAACCAAAGAAACCCAACTCATAGACATAGACAACAATATGGTGATTATCAGAGCTAATGGGAGTAGGGGGTGGAGCATTAAATGGTGATGGAAGGAAACTTGACTTGAAGTGGTGAGCCTACAATATAATAAGAGAGATGACATATTATAGAATTTACATCCAAAACTTATATAATCTTGTTACCCAGTGCCACGCCAACAAATTCAATGAAAAATTTACGAACTCCTTTTCTCCCCTTTCCTTCTGCTGCATAGTAAATTTAGTCCATTATGGCTGTGAATAATGAGTCAGCCATAGAGGCTCAGCAGGCATTGGATTGCTGCAGTAGAACACTCCTGACCCCTAACAGCAGTCCCCCCACATGGTGGGAGTGAAGAGTGCTCTGTCTCTTTTTCTTATCTTCAGCAAGAATTTTCCTGTCTACAACATTCTCCTGCTTTATAAAATCACAGATGTTGGGGTCAGATATTTTAAGACCCTGTGTTCCATGCAAAGGTTCTATGTTCTTCCTTTGCTTACAGATTCCTTTGTGGACAGAGACATTTTCTCTTGTACCTTTAATGGAAATTCTGCAGGAGAATGTGATGGAATACATTTAGTTTGCTCGTGGTTGGTACTGAGTATATTATTTATTGTTTATAGGGATGGTAAAATTAACTTAGCCACTCTGTTTTCCCCAGCAGCTACCTTGTGTGTATATTGTGTGTAGTTCTTCCATTTGGTATATTCAATCAACAACGAAACAGAATTCTAAAATATAAGCTTTGTGGATCCTTCTCCTTTGCTCTATTTTTATCTGAAGCTCTTCACAGGCAGAGCTCATGCTCAGATCTGAATCTCTCACTGGGACTTACAAGGACCTTTCTCATAGCAACTGCTTATATATTTTAAAAAATAATTTTGGATGAAGATTTATTCAAAAATACAAAAATGATGTGGCAATTAGAGAAGAGTCATATATTTATGAGAGGGAAAGATGTTGGGAAAGGGATTTTTAGTTTATGGTTTTTCTCTAAATCAGAATGGCTGGAGTTTCCATAGCCAGTTTTAAGTTTTCTAGAATTTTATACTATGTATGCTATTTTTAAAATAATATACCTTTCTTTAGAATAATATAGAAAATTCTTCAAATGTAGGAGGGAAAAGGTCAAAAAAGGAGACATTGATATCATGGAAAGATTTGGCATTATATCACACCCAGAGATTTTCTCCAGTGGATTAACAGGGTATGCAGTCCAGCACTGGAGTCTATTGGCAAAGTGGGGGAATCAACTTGATGCCTTGGTGTCCCCTTTCCTTGGGTAACAGGAAATAGAGACACTAGATAAAATCTGGTTTAGAAAAAGAGGTTAGTACTGGGATAACTGAACAATTAATTCACTTCATCAAAGTACATTAAAACAACATTAGAAATATGACTCTAACAAGTAAGGTCTGCAAAAGTCAAAGTAGGCCACATCATCTTCTGCTGATTTGTGAGTGCATAATTTCTCAGGATCAGGGGCCTTTCTGCCAGTGACAGACTTTCTGGATTCGAGGGTGATACAACTAGAGAATCAGGTTTAAGTTCCATTTTTTAAATGACCCATGTGACATGATGCTGGTAGTTGATTTAAGACTCATTATCCCTGGTGCATTGGATGATGCTCCAACCAATTGAGCCACCAAGCCAGGGCTCCAATAACAATTTTATTTTAAAAATAGGGTGTATAGTTTTCAAGGCATTATATTATTAAAGGTTGGTCTTCTGACATTTTGTAAGAAAAACCAAAATCAGAGAAACTAAGTGAAGGCCATTGAAGTGTATATATATATATATATATATATATACACATACATATTTATATATGTGTGTGTGTGCATGTGTATGTGTGATGTATGTTTGTGTTTAAGTATATATGTACACACAGACAGACCCACCTACACACACACACACACATACATCTATCTATCTATCTACACACACACACACACATACACGCACACATAAACACACATAGGCATACATATATTAAGAAGCAGTTGGTATTCACTGTTGGTGGGAATGCATACTGGTGTAGCCACTATGGAGAACAGTATGAAGTTTCCTCAAAAAACTAAAAATGGAACTCCCATTTGACCCAGCAATCCCATTTTTAAGAATATATCCTAAGAAAGTAGAAACACCAATCAGAAAGGATTTATGCACCCCTATGTTCATAGCAGCACAATTTACAATAGCTACAATTTAGAAACAGCCTAGGTGCCCGTCAGCAGATGAGTGGATCAGAAAACTATGGTACATCTACACAATAGAATTCTATGCTGCCATTAAAAAGAAGGAATTCTTACCTACACAATGGAATTCTATGCTACCATTAAAAAGAAGGAATTCTTGCAGCAACCTGAATGGAACTGGAGTTCCTTATGCTAAGTGAAATAAGCCAGTCAATGAAGGAGAAACACCACATGATCTCACTCATTTGTGGATAATAAAGAACATTATAAACTGATGAACAAAAGGATAGATACAGAGGCAGTAAAGCATCAGACAGACAGTCAAATTACAGCGGGAAGATTAAGGAGAGGTGGGGTAGATAAGAGATCAACCAAAGAACTTTTATGCATGCATATAAGCATAACCAATGAACACAAGATACTGAGGGGTTGGGGTATGCTGGGGGGGGGCAATGGGAAGATATGTATACATGTAACACAATAAAAAAAATAAAATAAATAAATTAGCAATGTTGAAGACAGAAAAAAAAAGAAGCAGTTGGGACTATAGAAGAAGCTGGAGAAAAGAGGTAACTCTAAATGAGGTTCAATGACAAAAAATGTCTATTAGAGTATGAGAATCCCTTGGAAACGCATCCCTAAGGAACTTGCAGGCTCTTGAAGGGAACTGTTATTTCCATCTATTTTTGTTACTATATTTCTGGGAATAGAAACCTAGTAGTATAATTCTTGAGATCTCCTACAGTGCCTTGCACATTTAATGCTCGTTAAAAATGTGTGTCTAGCCCAGCTGATGTGGCTCTGTGGTTGAGCATTGACCTATGAGCCAGGAGGTCCTAGTTCAATTTCTAGTCAGGGTTGTGGGCTTGATCCCCAGTCGGGGGTGTGCAGAGGGCAGCCAATCAATGATTCTCGTCATTGATGTTTCTATCTTTCTCTCCCTCTCCCTTCCTCTCTGAAGTCAATAAAATATATTTTAAAAATCTCACTGACTTAAAGTGATAGTTATTGATGTTATCATTATTTTTGTTGTATTTAGAAAATGGAATGTTTTACAAAGGTTGAAAGGAAATATAAAAAATGGAGAGCAACGTGTCACATATCTGGTTCTGAAATTAAAATGAAAATTTAGGCTAGATTTATTCCCAATGCATTTGGATTGCACATTGTACTTTCTGAAGGAGATTGAAGATAATACCATTTTTGTACATATATAAATTATTAAATAGGATTACCTTTTAATCCTATAATTTACATTTGCCCAGTATTAAGCACTGAATTATTTATATTCAAGAAGAAACACAAACTAAAACAAATGCTGCTGAAGAAAATGGAA
>PVJN01014162.1:0-47247 GCA_004026805.1 Lasiurus borealis
TCTCTGTTGCAGGAGTCCACTTGGCTTGGAGCTGTTTTCTGAAAGTATATAAACATATTCTCAACCAAAAGTTAATAAAGGAATCTTTTCTATAAAATTGACTTAGGGTCCTTTTTATTTTTGCCTACCTGCTTTTCCTTTGGCTTATTTTGACACCATGTGTGTTTTTCATGGGTATCTTGCTGTTAGTATTACAAATGAAAATTAATTTTCTAAAGTAAAAATTTTCTAGATGTAATTTACTTACCGAATATTTTTCCTTACATGATATTATCCTACTATTCACCACCCCCTTTTTTTGGATTAATGGAGAATTTTGTAAAATTTTTAATGCAATCTTGATAACTTTAAATTTTATTTTTTTTGCACACAAATATGCCTGTTTTATGTTCATTGCATGTTAAGCAATTTTACCATGAGATGAGCTACCAATAGAAATTTTAATTAATACTTTAGAAACAACTTTTTGTCCAGAACACTTAAATATTATTGGGTATTCACTTATTTCAATTCGCCAATTTAAATTAATCTAAAAGCTTGATTACTCTTTTACTGTCAAATGTAATACTCTACCAACAATTTTAGATTACCCTGTAAATATTAGTGGAAAGGTATTTGCATTCTTGAGTAGGCCCTGAGCATTCCTAGTGCTAGGCTGGATTTAGATATAGGGCCGCTGCTGTCAGCAAGTTTCTGTCTGTTACCTGGGTCCCAATCTGTGCTGCGCGTGGGAAGCAAAGTAGCCAGGGAAGCAGGAGACCTCGCTCAGAAGGGGTGAGGGTTCAAACCCCTGCAAGATTGGGGGCGGTGAGGGTCTGTGCCCCACCTCTGTTGACCCCCAAGTTCTCTCCTGATGGCCCCTCTGTGACTGTGCCTGTCTTAGGTTGTTCCTTCCCTGAGGAATTTTACCTGTCTTTGGCTAACCAGTCATAGGATCCTTCTTTTATTAAAAATACATTTTATTTATTTCTTACAGAGAGGAAGAGAGAGGGATAGAGACCTAGAAACATCGATGAGAGAGAGACATTGATCAGCCACCTCCTGCACGCCCCCTACTGGGGAATGTGCCCACAACCAAGGTACATGCCCTTGACTGGAATCGAACCTGGGACCTTTCAGTCCGCAGGCTGACGCTCTATCCACTGAGCCAAACCGGTTTCGGCATAGGATCCTTCTTTATTGCACGTAGGTTCAGAGCAGATTACCTCTGTCTAATTCTGAACAAACACAGGAGGGAGTATTTCCTTTTTATATCCTTCTAGTTATTTGTGTAAGTCAGCTTATAACCTTGAATACATATTATATCTAATAAAACATATGTAATATCTATATAGACACCTGTAACCTTGGACGAACAAACATTTGGCAGAATTATGTGAATTAATATCAGTATCAGTGTATCAGCCCCTTTAGTTGGCTAGCTTGCAAGGTCAGACAGTTAAGTTTATCTTTTCTATTCAAGCAAAATACAAAGTTATTTTACAGTCTAAAAATAACAGAGTTGACCTACAAAATAAGAGACTGTCTAAGAATAACAGAGTAGTTCAAACAGCAGTTTCAAACAGCAGTTTTTCCAAAGAAGGGACCCCTATGCTTCACCTTAAATGTTAACAATCATTCAAGCTCATTAATTTCCTAAAATGAAATACTTTGGTTCAACAATCTTACCTTATCAATAAACTCCAATCCCAAAAGTCTTGGTCCTTTCTTTTACATTTTAATTGATTTTAGAGAGAAAAGAAGGAAGAGCGAGAGATAGAAATATCAATGATGATGATACAGGAAAGTTGGACTAGAACACATGGTGTTCCTCTGGGCAGGAAGGTTCCCGGATTCTTGTCTGGTGGAGTCAAAGAATGAAACCAAGATGAAAGGTGGTATAGTAAAAGGTGGAAATTTATTGAGAAACAAGCACAGACTCCCACGTGGGGAGAGGGAGAGAATCCCATGAAGTCCCTTTTTTCTAAGGTTTATGAATCCTGCAATTCTTTGTGCCCTGACATCCCCTCTGATTGGTCACTATCCCCTCTGATTTGGTCACTATAGCAACTTCAGAGCTCAAACCTCACCTGAGGTACTTGAGGTTCCCTCCTTCTTCTCCCTTGGTGTTCTCCTATTCCTTTTGGGCTTTTCTCTTCCCTCTTTAAATGAGGGGTTTCATTCCTTTTATTTTGTAAATATATATGTTCTGCAGCTCCCAATTCTACGGAAATGTACCATCTGCAGCTCTGTAGCCCTGTGCTTTTGCCATGGACCCCTTAATTCCTAAAATTTCCTAAACCTGCCTATTTAACCCCTAAAAACTCCTTTCAATGAGAATCATTGACTGCCTCCTGCACATCCCCTACTGGGATTGAGCCCACAACCCAGGCCTGTGCCCTGACGAGGAATCCAACCATGATCTCCTGGTTCATAGGTTGATGCTCAACCAGCCACACTGTCCAGTGATTCGTGCTGTTTTAAATGAACACACTTTTCAAGGTTACATAAAAAATATTGATAGTTATTGAAACTGAGTCACTGTTTGATGGGAATTCATTTTACTATTCTCTCTACTTTTAGGCATATGTGGACATTTCCATAATGAAAACATTTTTGAAAAACTTTCTTCAATTAGTATAGAATTTCAGAGGGAAGATGGGAGAGAAGGTGGGTGGAAGGTAATCAACCAAGGACCTTGTATGCATATATGCATGGCCCATGGACACAGACAATGGGACAGTGAGGGTATGAGGTGGAGGGTGCAGGCTGGAGGGGCTCAATGAGGGAAAAGGGGAACATATGTAATACCTCCAACAATAAAGAATTATTTAAAAATTTTTCTGCAATTATTTCCCTATCTTAATCACCAGGATAAAGTATACATTTTTTTTTTTAGCAGGAAAACAAGATTCTTTAGGATCAAACTGATATCTCTGATTTCATATCTTAAGCCCTCCCACCTCTACCCCTTTTGCACTCTATGCTACAGGATTTCTTAGCCTCAATACTATTGTGGTTTTTGTCCCAATAATTCTTTGAGGGAGGAGATTTTTAGCAGTATCTATCTTCTATCCACTAGTTGCCAGTAATACTCATCTGGTTGTGGAAACCAAAAAAAAAATTCTCAGATTTGCCAAATGTTCTCTAGGGGGCAAAATTGCCCCTGATTGAGACAACTGATCTAAGTATACCAGATGGTCCACAGTTCCTAACATGATATGCTGTTTAATACCTCTGGTAATTTATATAAACTATTTCCTTTGCCTAGAATGTCTTTCCCCCCCCCTCTTCCTGACAAGTTTTGTAATGGTTTAAATACCTGCTTAAATCAACACTTTTTGGGTGAAGTCTTTGTTTCCTATGTTCATTTTATTTTTTTAGCCCCTACCTTCCCAACAAAATCCTTGGCATAAAATAGGTGCTAAATTAATGTTTGCTGAAAAGATTAAGCATAATTACTAAGAGATTTTTTTTCTTATATTTATATTGATTTTTTTTTTACAGAGAGGAAGGGAGAGGGATAGAGAGTTAGAAACATCGATGAGAGAGAGACATCGATCAGCTGCCTCTTGCACATCCCCTACTGGGGATGTGCCCGCAACCAAGGTACATGCCTTTACCGGAATCGAACCTGGGACCTTAGTGATAATTACCAAGACCAAGAGATTTTTACTGAAGTCCTTGTCAGCACTGAACTTTATAAAGGTATAAAGCAGAAAAAAAAAAAAACAAAAAACAAGATGGTGGCATAGGTGAGCACCTCGACTGCTGCCTTGCACAATTTCAAAACTTCAGCTAAAAGAAAGAACAGTCATCATCCAGAACCACAGGAAAGCTGGCTGAGTGGAAATTCTACAACTAGAAGGAAAGAGAGGGGCTCACAGAGAGCAAAAAGCTGAGGTATGGAGACAAGTGTGGAGAGGACGGGCGGCAGAGGGCCTGGCTGGCTTCATCTAGCACAGTGGTTCTCAACCTTCCTAAGGTCGTGAACCTTGCATACAGTTCCTCATGTGGTGCTGACCCCCAACCATGAAATTTTGCTACTTTATGCATCATGATGTAAATATCTGCATTTTCCGATGGTCTTAGGCGACCCATGTGAAAGGGTCATTCGACCCCCAAAGGGGTCGTGACCCACAGGTTGAGAACCGCTGATCTAGTGGGAGGGAGACAGAAACTCCCGACTGCACTGAAACCCAGTTCTGACTGCACTGAACCCCAGTTCCAGGCCAGACTCATATGGGAGGAGTCTGGACTGTTGAAAAAAGGGAGGAGTGCACGGAAACTCAGAAAAAGTCAGGGGAGCTGCAAAAGGCAGAGGTCTGAAGGCACGCACGCCAGTATGCTCAGAGAAGACTGACTGCTGATTATGTTGCTGGCTTTCTCTAGTAGAAGGAAGATTGAACCTCCAAACTGCACTGAACTCCCCTTCCAACTGCACTGAACCTCAGTTTCAGGCGAAATCCTGGTGGACCCAGACTCATATGGTTTCCCGGAGTGCACAGAAACTCAGAGGAGACATGAAAGGCAGAGGTCTGGAGGTTTGTGCACAGAGAGGACTGCAGCGATTACTGAGGAAAACTGAGACCCAGGGACCACGTAGGGCAGGGCTGATGGGAAGCCAAGGCTGTCTGCTCAGGCCTGAGATTTCACCCCATCCAAGCCGAACACAGGCATTTGGAATTTTGCAAGTCTTGTATCATAAGGCTGACTCCAGCACAGAAGTTCTCCCAGCATAGACACAACTGATGCTCACAACCAATTGGCCCAGTGATACCAACAACAATCAAGATTTAACTACAAGATGGAACACACAGTCCACAAAGGGGTGCACCAAGAGAGTCCACCTCAGGAAACTGGGCCATATAGAGCACCTAGCACACAAAGCTACTCTGCCAACTAAAGGAAGCAGCAAAAATGCAGAGACAAAGAAACAGATCACAAACGAAAGACATGGAGGAAAACAAATGACTGGATATAGAGTTCAAAACCACGGTTATAAGGTTTTTCAAGAATTTCCTAGAAAAGATGAATAATTTAGTGAGACCAACTAGAAATTAAACATATACTAAATGAAATAAAAAATATTATACAGAGACCTAACAGCAGACTAGAGGAATGCAAGAATTAAGTCAAAGATTTGTAATACAAAGAAGCAGAAAACACTCAACTGAAAAAAAAAAAGAATCCAAAAATTTGAATATAGTGTAAGGAGCCTCTGGGCCAACTTCAAGCATACCAACATCATAATTATGGGGGTGCCAGAAGAAGAGAAAGAGCAAGACACTGAAAACCTATTTGAAGAAATAATGACTGAAAACTTCCCCCAACTGGTGAAAGAAATAGACTTATAAGTCCAGGAAGTGCAGAGAAACCCAAACAAAAGGAATCCAAGAGAACCACACCAAGAAACATTGTAATTAAAATGCCAAGAGCAAAAGACAAAGAGAGAATATTAAAAGCAGCAAGAGATATACTTACCTGGCAAGGGAAATACCATGATCACGAAGGTGGTTTTCTCAGGACGAGGCTTATCCATTGTATTCTGGATGTGCTGACCCCTACAATTTCCCCAAATGTGGGAAACTCAACTGTATAATTTGTGGTAGTAGGGGACTGTGTTCACGCTCTCCCCTTAAAAAAAAAAGCAGCAAGATAAAAACAGTGAGCACCCATACGATCGTCACCTGATTTCTCAACAGAAACTATGCAGGCCAGATGGGAGTGGCAAGAAATATTCAAAGTGGTAAATAGCAAGAACCTACAACCAAGAATACTCTACCCAGCAAAGCTATTCATTCAGAATTGAAGGACAGACAAAGAGCTTCACAGATAAGAAAAAGCTAAAGGAGTTCATCACCACCCAACCAGTATTATATGAAATGCTGAAAGGTATTCTTTAAGAAGAAAAAGAAGAAGAAAAAAGTAAAGATAAAAATTATGAACAACAAATACATATCTATCAACAAGTGAATCTAAAAATCAAGTGAATAGCCGTGATGGGTTTGGCTCAGTGGATAGAGCGTTGGCCTGCAGATTGAAAGGTCGCAGGTTCAATTCCAGTCAAGGGCATGTACCTTGGTTGCAGGCACACCCCCAGTAGGAGGTGTGCAGGAGGCAGCTGATCTATGTTTCTAACTCTCTATCCCTTTCTCTTCCTCTGTGTAGAAAAATCAATAAAATATATAAAAAATAAAAATAAAAATGAATTGAATAAAAAATCTGATGAAAAGAATAAACTGATGAATATAATAAAATTAGGGGCATAGAAAGGGAGTGGACTGACAATTCTCAGAGGGAAAGGGGTGAGGGGGGTGCGGAGAGAGACTGGATAAAAATGGTACACCTATGGATGAAGATAATGGGGGCGGGGAGGTAAGGGCAGATGGTGGGGTGGGAGCTGGGTGGAGGGGAGCTATGGAGAGAAAAAAGAGGAACAATTGTAATAATCTGAACAATAAAGATTTATTAAATTAAAAATATATATAAAGGTATAAAGCAAGATCCTCACTATAGAATGGTTTACAAATTAGTTGGTGAGATAAAAACTGTTAATTATCCCTTATTAGCCTTTCTCCTTTGTCTTGAATAAAAGAAGCTCGGATGTCTATCTAGAAAAAAGACAAAAAAACATTTCTCAGCCTCCCTATAGACTAAGTCCTAGCCAATTTATATAAATGGAAGAGTATCCCTTAAAAGAGGGGGCATGCTCTTTGTAACTTTCTCCTTCCTATTGGTGGGAATGCTGAGCAAATGGCTGGAGCTCAAGCAGCTATTTTGGACTAGGAGGCAAAGCCTCATGTTAAGAATGACAGAAGAGCCCTTCTGACTTTATTTATAGCAGAAAGAAATAAAATTTTATCTTGTTTAAAAATATGGGTAAACTTGATCCTAAATAACTGAGTTGGGAAACCAAAAAGTAGAAGAGATTACTTTGAAGAGGAAAACAGAAGCCCAGGATGCATGAGGAAATTTGCACAAGAGTAAATTAATATGCCCTGGCCGGTGTGGCTCAGTTGATCGAGCATCCCCCCCTGCACTGAAAGGTCTTGGATTCTATTCTGGTAAGGGCACATACCCAGGTTGCAGATTTGATCCCTAATTGGGGTGCATAGGAGAGGGAAGTGATCAGTGTTTATCTCTCCCTTCCTCTTTCTCTGTCACTCTAAAAAAGAAAATCAATAAAAAGCATTTCCTTGGATGATTTCTAATCTTAACTTTTATTCTTATATATTCTTCTGTGATTTTTTTTCATTTGGGGTTTTATAGTTCCAAACCCTCAAATCTGAATTTCTGTAAGTTCATTATTCCTCTTTGTAATTATCTTCCTTTACTTCTATTATCTATAAAATGTTTAATATTTGACAAGAAAGCTGTTCATATTTTTGTAATAAAAAATAACATTTCAAAGGTCAGGAAGACAATTCACATACAGATGAAAAAGTAAATGTTTGCTAAATAACTGTTGCTTGGCTATCTTTAACAATGGAACACAGAGAGTAATTTGCTAGGTCCACCCCTGTCTCACACTAGTTCATAATAACTATGATGATAGCTCCCTACTTGGAGCAAGTCAGCTTTCTAAATTTCTTTTAGGCAATTAGGGGTATGGTGAAAGGTTCTTCCTCTTTTTTAAAATATACATTTTATTGATTTCAGACAGGAAAGGAGAGGGAGAGAGAAACATCAATAATGAAAGAGAGCCGAAACTGGTTTAGCTCAGTGGATAGAGCATCCGTCTGTGGACTGAAAGGTCCCAGGTTAGATTCTGGTCAAGGGCATGTACCTTGGTTGTGGGCACATCCCCAGTAGGGGTCCGGCGTGCAAGAGGCAGCTGATCGATGTCTCTCTCTCTCATCGATGTTTCTAACTCTCTATCCCTTGCCCCTCCTATCTATAAAAAATCAATAAAATATATTTTTAAAAAATAATGAAAGAGAATCATTTATCAGCTGCCTGCTGCACGCCCCTACTGAGCATGGAGCCGGCAACCCAGGCATGTCCCATTGACCAGAATCAAGCCCGGGACCCTTCAGTCTGCAGGCTGATGTTCTATCCACTAAGTCAAACCAGCTAGAGTGTCTTCCTCTTTTCTTAATAATAACCAGCGTAAAATAATCAACATCACAAAAGATGCATTTTTAGTGGCAACCTCTATTTCCCCTCAGAATCAATAGAGAATACAAGTTCCCTGGTAAGGTAAATTTTGGATAACATCAGGTTTATCTGAGGAACAGGTTGTCAAGTACAGCCGCCCATAGACCTATGTTTTGATCTGCAAAACACTAAACTTTCAAAACTAGAGTACCGCCCAGTCGGTGTAGTTCAAAGGTTGAGCTCCGACCTATGAATGAATAGCTCATGGTTGGATTCCCAGTCAGGGCACAAGCACGGGTTAGGAGCTCCATCCCCAGTGTGGGGTGTGCCGGAAGCAGTTGATCAGCGATTCTCATCACTGATGTTTCTATCTCTCTCTTCCTTCCTCTCTAAAATTAGTAAAAATATATATTTTTAAAAAACAAATAAAAAAACCCTAGAGGATTACTTTTAAAATAGGGATAGAACTCCCAGCCAGAAGCGTAGAACTGCTTTGCATGCTGGGATTCGTAGTCCTCGGAAGACTCTTTGTAGTCAAGATGGCGGATTTGCTAAAAGGTGTAGAGGCCCTAGGAGAGTCGGGACCTAGAGGGTTTTGGGTGACGCGGTAATTCAGCGGACGGGAACGTAAGACTAGGTGTTAAAACCTACTCACCGGAGGAAGCGGAACGCCTTGAAATCTCGCGAGATCCTGAAGAGGCCCAATGGAACGGCGGGGCTGTCTTATCACTAGGAGAGCTTGTTGGGGGCGGAGCTGTGACGAGAGTGGGCCGAGCTGTGAGGGGTGTGGACCTGGAGTCGTAGGTGCCGATAGGGGCATTCGGGCCCGAGCTTCGACCGTGAGGAGCCAGGCCGTAGCCATGAAGGAAGAGAAGGATTATAGGCCTAAGGAGAAGCGAGTAACCCTCTTGACTCCCCCGGGGGCCACAGGCAGTAGTAGTGGGGCTTCGGGGGACAGCACCAAAGGGGAAGATAAGCAGGATCGGAACAAGGAGAAGAAAGAGGCGCTGAGCAAGGTGCCTGGCTGGCCGTTGGCCCGTGAGGGGGCGGGACGCATCCGCCACCCATGGAGGATGGTTGGAAATGGGGCTGCCTTCTCCCAGTCACCCTTTCTGTTTCTTCACCTGAGTGAAAATCGCATCACCCTGTCTCATCCACTAAAAGCGGGGCGGAGCGGGGGCGGCCCTCGGCCAAACCCCGGAGTGGGAGTGAAGAAAACGGGGCTGGGGAGGGGGTGGGTTGAATTCCTAGACGAGAAGGTTTTAGATCAGAGCTGTAAAATGATAATGGGATGGGAGTGATAATAAAAAGAATGAAGAATTAAAACGTTAATTGAGGGGATTATTAAATAGCGAAGGGATTATAAAGGGTGGGCATAGTTTGTGATGGAAGTATTAATGGAGGGGAGTTGAGGGAGTATTGGGATTAACGATCTGGGGGCCACATCGTGTTCATCCTGTTTGGGATGAGGGAATTTTCGGTATTCCTCAGTTTTGAATTCTTTATGCTGAATGAGAAAGGGTTTTGTTTTAGGATGTGTTAGGGAAATATTAGTAAATCAAGTGTCCGTGGCAACCACCAAAGACCAAGATTCCTACTCATTTCTTTACCACAACATCTATTGAAAAATGGGTGATGGAAAATAATACGAAAACCTAGTAAACTGCGGGGCTTCGGATTAACAGAAGCTGATATTTTCCTTGATACAGACAATTCTCATTTCTAAGAAAAATTTTAAAACCACATTACTGTTATGATTCTGAGCATTAGAGGACTATTTTCTCCTAGATTTTTATAAGTGATTTCTTTTAAAGCCCAGCTTTCTTCAGGGATAGTGGTTATTTTAGATATGACAGAAAATTGATTTGTACTAATTTTATTTTACTTATTCATTTCTGAAGGTGGTAATTCGGAGACTACCTCCCACTTTGACCAAGGAGCAGCTTCAGGAACATCTTCAGCCTATGCCCGAGCATGATTATTTTGAGTTTTTTTCTAATGATACTAGGTAAAATAAATCAAAGAGGGAGGGGGTAAATGAAAAAGGGTTCTTCCATTCCATTTTATCCTACTAATATTGTCTATGTGACTTTTGAGCCTGTCTCGTTAATATATGTATTCTTATAATTCAGCCAGATACCTGCAAGCACATTTACATAATTGCTTTCTTCTCTGCAGTCTGTATCCTCATATGTATGCCAGAGCATACATCAACTTTAAAAACCAAGAAGACATTATTTTGTTCAGGGATCGCTTTGATGGTTATGTATTCCTTGACAATAAAGGTGAGTGCTAGCAACAAGAGGTTCCTTTGTCATTTGTCTAAGACATATGTGTGTCACAGTATTTTCTCAATGCCTTGATAATTTTTCTAAAATCCTGATTGATAAAATGTGCAACAGTTAGAGTTCCACACATTTGATAAGGCTATTACAGTCTTATAGATATGTGGTTTTTCTCACCCCTCAGTTGTTTTTATTAACCTGTTATTTTGTACTTTGAATAACTTAATGAAATTGCCTATTTTCTCCTGTGACAATTTTTTTGCCCTGAAATTAGAATATCTGTTGTTTTGACTATTTACTAGTTTCAGAAGTAATGGATAAGTGACTCTTTAAACTAGTATGACAAGTTTTAAACATTTACTTCTCATCTTGCTTCAAGGACCAACATTTATTTATCCAAATCCTTTAAGCCAATAGTTACTTGTGGGGTTTTTTTTTGGTTTGTTTGTTTTCCTTTTTTATTAAATTTATTACGGTGACATTGGTTAATATGATCACATAGGTTTCAGGTGGTACAAGATCAGGTGTGGTATATTGCACTGTATGCCCACTACCCAAAGTCAAATCTTCTGCCAATAATTACTTGTTGGAATTAATGCCACTGTCCAACTTTATTAATCCCCACAAACTAGCTACTTCTCTACTCCAACTTTATTCCAGTTGATAGCAATGATTTCCTAGTGACTTGGCCTGGGAATCTGAGTTGTAATCTTTTTCTCTCTTTTTTATACCTGATATATAAACAGGTGATGAATCTTTTATAATTTTTATTTATTGATTGATTTTAGAGAGAGAGGAACATCAAGTGATGAATCTTTTGAATTTTTAACATCTTGTCCATCTATTCTTACTAATACTTTCATACTTTATGTATTTGTCATATAATGTTTAGATAACCACTGTCTAAACTTGTAGGGTTTTCTGAATTATATTTCTGTATAATTCAGTCTGTTATATTGCCACGAAATTAATATTTTTGAAAACAGTAATTTAAGAATAACTGGGAAAAAATTCGTAGTTAAGGCCCTTCATAGTCTAGACTCACTTCTGTTTGTTTGTGTGTATTTTTTCACCCTATCTTCCATAATTTCCTTCTGCTTCAGCCTGGTTTACCTATTCCTTTTCATATATATCAGTTATTAAGCTACTCTGATTCTACATTCACCAGGATTTCCAAAATCATGTTTCTTCCATGACTCCTTTTGTGATACCTTCTGGTCAATTCTAGTTATTTTATTCTGGTTTATGTCTACATGTGAATGATCTTTATACTTTGTGTGACATTGTTCTATAGCCCTGCTATATTTTTCCAGTAGTTACTTGTTTTTTTTTAAAATATATATATATATTTTATTTTAAATAAAATATATATATACTTTATAATATATATATATATATATATATATTTTTTTTTTTTTATTTTACTCAGAGGAAGGTAGAAGGAGAGAAAAAGAAATATTAATCAGTTGCCTCCTGTATGCACCCTGACTAGTGATCTTTTGTTGCATAGGACCACACTCAACCAGCTAAGCCACACTGCCAGGGAACTTGTTTTTTAATATATTTGTATTGATTTCAGAGAGGAAGGAAGGAAAAGGGAAAGATAGAAACATCAATGAAGAGAACCATTCATCGGCTGTCTCCTGCATGCCCCCTACTGGGGATCAAGCCTGCAACCTGGGCATATACCCTTGACTGGAATTGAACCCGGACCCTTCAGTCCACAGAGCCAAACTGGCTAGGGCAACACTTATAATTGAGTTATAACTCACATAACATAAAATTCAATGTTTTAGTACATTCACTAAGTTGTGCAATCATTACCTCTATGTAAATACCAGGATGTTTTAATCACTCCAAAAGGTATCCTATACTCATTAGCATTCATCTCCCATTTTCCCCTCCCACCTCTGGCAATCACTATTCTACCTATGGTTTTCCCTAATTTTAGATATTTCACATATATCAGTTATTAAGCTAATCTGATTCTGCATTCACCAGGATTTGTGGCTGGCTTCTTTTACTTAGCCTGTTTTCAAGGTTCATCCTTGTTATAGCATGTATCATTCCTTTATTTTTGTTTGCATTCTTAAAAATTGTGGTAAAATACACAATACTAAAATTTGCAGCCCTAGCTGGTTTTGCTCAGTGATAGAATGTCAGCCTGTGGAACAAAGGGTCCCAGATTTGATTCTGGTCAAGGGCACATGCCTGGGTTACGGGCTTGATCCCCAGTAGGAGGAGTGCAGGAGACAGCTGATCAATGATTCTTTCTCATCACTGATGTTTCTATCTCTCCCTTCCTCTCTGAAATCAATAAAAATATTTTTTACATAAATGATATTTTAAAAACTTGCAGTCTTAACCATTTTTAAGTGTACAGTTCAGTTGTGTTGACATTCACATTGCAGTGCACCCAATCTTTAAAAGTTTTTCATTTTTCAAGACTGAAACTCTATACTGATTAAAAAACTATTCCCCATGTCCCCTACCCCCCAATCCCTGACAAATACCATTCTATCTTTATGAAGTTGACCATTCTAGGTACCTCATACAAGTGGAATCATATAGTATTTGACTTCTTGTGGTTTATCCATGTTATAGCATATGTCAGAATTGTATATATACAGTATATATATCCTATATAATAAAAGGCTAATATGCAAATCAACTGAACAGCAGAACAGCTGGTCGCTATGATGCTCACTGACCACCAAGGGGCAGGCACTCAATGCAGGAGCTGCCCTCTGGTGATCAGCACTCTCCCATAGAGGGAGTGCCGCTCAGCCACAAGCCAGGCTTGTGGCTGGCAGGGGCTCACAGACTGCGAGAAGGTGCAGGCCTGGCTGAGGAATCCCACCAAGTGCACAAATTTTGTGCACTGGACCTCTAGAGTGTGTGTGTGTGTATTACATTTTGTTTATCATTTATCAAATGTCCCGTGAAAGATGAATGGATAAACAAAATGTAGTGTATATATATATATATATATATATATACAATGGAATATTATTCAGTCTTAAAAATATATAACATGGGTGCTTCCCTGAACTCTTGGCTATTATGAATAATGATTCTGTGAATGTGGGTGTATAGATAATCTGTTCAAGTCTCTGCTTTTAACTTCTTTTGAATATATACCCAAAAGTGGAATTGTTAGGTTATATGGTAATTCTATTTTAAATTTTTTTAGGAACCACCATATATTTTCAATAGAAGCTACATTCCCACTAGTAAAGCACAGGCATTCTAATGTTTCCACATCTTCACCAACACTTACTATTTTCTGTGGTTTTTTTTTCCTTTAATACTAACCATTCTAATGGATGTGAAGTGATAGCTTATTGTGGTTTTGATTTGCATTTCCCTAATGATTAGTGAGTTAATAGTTTAACATTTTCACATGCTTACGAATGTTAGCATCTTTTCAGTTTTTTGGCCTTTTGTATATCATCTTTGGACAGATGTCTATTCAAGTCCTTTGAACTTTTAAAAATTGGATTGAGGTTTTTTTGTTTTGTTTTTTAAATATATTTTTATTGATTTCAGAGAGGAAGAAAGAGGGAGAGATAGAGAAACATCAATGATGAGAGAGAATCATTGATCAGCTTTCTCCTGCACGCCCCCTACTGGGGATCAAACCCAGGACCCTTTAGTCTGCAAGCTGATGCTCTCTATCCACTGAGCCAAACCGGGTAGGGAGGATTGTAGGTTTTTTGTTGTTGAGTTGTATGAGTTCTATGTATGTTCTGTATATTGACTCCTTATCAGATATATGATTTGCAAATATTTTCTGTTTTATAAGTTGCTCTTCTACTATGTTGACCATGTTCTTAAATTCACAGTTGTTAGTTTTGATATCCAACTTAACTGATTTTTTCTTTTGTTGAACTTCCTTTTGATGCCCTGGTGTTTTTTTTAAATAACATACCACAAAAATTCATCCTTTAAAAATGTTTTTAACCTGGCTAGTGTGATTCAGTGGTTGAGTTTCCACCTATGAACCAGGAGGTTCGATTCCTGGTCACAGCACATGCCTGGATTACTGGCTCAATCCCCCGTGTGGGACATGCAGGAGGCAACCAATCAATGATTCTCTTTCGTCATTTGTTTTTCTATCTCTCTTCCTTTCCCTACCTCTCTGAAATCAATAAAAATATTTTTTTTTCTTAAAATGATTTTTAGTGCCAGGTAGCTCAGTTGATTAGATCATTGTCCCAATATGCCAAGGTATTGGATTTGATCCCTGGTGAGGGCACATACAAGAATCAATCAATGCCTGGCTGGTGTGGTTTAGTGGTTAAGTATTGACCTATGAACCAGGAGGTCCCCATTCAATTCCCTGTCTGGGTACATTTCCAGGTTGTGGGCTGGATCCCCAGTAGTGGGGCAGGCAGGAGGCAGCTGATCAATGATTCTCTCATCATTGATGTTTCTATCTCTTTCTCCCTCCCATCCTCTCTCTGATATCAATAAAAATGTATTTTTTTAAAAGGATCAACCAATGAATGCACAAATAAGTGGAAAAACAAGTCGATGTTTCTCAAATCAATAAATTCTTTATAAAAATGTTTTTATTCACAAAGTTGTACAGCTATCACTATAATCTAATTTTGGAACATACTCATCACTCTAAAGAGAAACCCCATATCCATTAGCTGATACTCCCTTTTCTTTTCACCACTCTCCCCTGCTCTAGGCAACTTAATCTTATTTTTCTTTTCAGATTTGCTTATTCTAGAGATTTCTGGTGTTTTTAAATGAAAATCATTTTATTTCCCCTCACATATCAAAATACCACATTTTAGAAGTAGAATTTAAATGAATGTTTTATTCATTTCATTTTTTCCATTAGGGGCTCCTTTGGTAGAGTTGACTTTAGTTGGGCCAGTAAGATTGATGCCCATTTGGAGTCACTTCTCAGATGACTGCCATCAAAGGAAGCCTAGGCAAAGGAGAAATAGGGGGAAAACCCACAATAATGTCAACATTTAAAAATTTTAATTAAAAATACAGACAAAGCCCTTTGGCATGCTGACTATAGTTGGGCCAGTGTGATTGATGCCCATTTGGAGACACCTCTCAGATAACTGCCACCAAAGGAAGCCTAGGCAAAAGGGAAATAGGGGGGAAACCTATAATGTCAACATTAAAAATTTGTAATAAAGCCCCTCCCTCAAAAAAAAAAAAAGAAAAGAAAAGCCTAGAGAGCAGTGGACTGACTCTTTTATCCGCCTGACATTTTATTTGTTATAAGTGTGAAATTTTTTTCTAAACAGGTCAGGAATATCCTGCAATAGTAGAATTTGCTCCTTTTCAAAAAGCTGCAAAAAAGAAGACTAAGAAAAGAGATACTAAAGTTGGGACTATCGATGATGGTACAGTATAGCAGTATAGCTCTAGTTTTGTAATGCTAATGTCATATGCTTTTTGTAAATTTTTTATTAATGTATTACATGTATACATATCTTGCCATTACTACCCCCCACTCCCATGCATACCCTAACCTCCCAGAGTCTTGTGTCCATTGTTTATGCTTATATGTATGCATACAAGTCCTTCAGTTGATCTCTTATCTACACCTCTCCCTAACCTTCATGCTGTAATTTGATAGTCTGTTTGATGCTTTACTGCCTCTGTATCTATCTTTTTGTTCATCAGTCTATAATGTTCTTTATTATCCATAAATGAGTGAGATCATGTGGTATCATTCTTTCATTGACTGGCTTATTTCACTTAACATAATGCTCTCCTGTTTCATCCAGGTTGCTGCAAATGGTAAGAATTCCTTCTTTTTTATGGCAGCATAGAATTCCATTGTGTAGATGTACCATAGTTTTCTGATCCACTCATCTGCTGACGGGCACCTAGGCTGTTTCCAAATGGTAGCTATTGTAAATTGTGCTGCTATGAACATAGGGGTGCATAAATCCTTTCTGATTGGTGTTTCTAGTTTCTTAGGATATATTCCTAAGAATGGGATTGCTGGGTCAAATGGAAGTTCCATTTTTAGTTTTTTGAGGAAACTCCATACTGTTCTCCACAGTGGCTATACCAGTCTGCATTCCCACCAGCAGTGCATGAGGGTTCCTTTTTCTCTGCATCCTCTCCAACACTTGTCATTTGTTGATTTGTTGATGATTGCCATTCTGACAGGTGTGAGATGGTATCGCATGGTCGTTTTGATTTGCATCTCACGGATAATTAGTTACTGAGCATGTTTTCATATGTCTCTTGGCCTTGCTTCTGTCTTCTTTTGAAAAGGTTCTATTTAGGTCCGTTGCCCATTTTTTTTTATTGGATCATTTGTCTTCCTTTTATTAAGTTGTATAAGTTGCCTGTAGATGTTGGAGATTAAACCTTTATCAGTGATAACATTTGAAAATATGTTCTCCCATACAGTGGGCTTTCTTGTTGTTTTGTTGATGGTTTCTTTTGCTGTGCAAAAGCTTTTTATTTTGATGTAGTCCCATTTGTTATTTTTTCTTTAGCTTCCATTGCCTTTGGAGCAGTATCAGTGAAGAAGTTTTTTCGGCATATGTCTGAGATTGTGCTGCCTGTGGATTCCTCTAGTATTTTTATGGTTTCCCATCCTATGTTTAAATCCAGTATCCATTTGGAGTTTATTTTTCTGTATGGTGTAAGTTGGTGGTTTAGTTTCATTTTTTTGCATGTATCTGTTCAATTTTCCCAACACCATTTATTGAAGAGATTGTCTTGACTCCATTGTAAGTTCATGCCTCCTTTGTCAAAAATTAACTGAGCATAGTGGTTTCGGTCAATATCCAGATTCTCTATTCTATTCCATTGGTCTATGTGTCTATTCTTGTGCCAGTACCAGACTGTTTTGAGAACAGTAGTTTTGTAATACAGCTTGAGGTCTGATATTGAGATCCACCTACTTTATTCTTCTTTCTTAGGATTGCTGTAGCTATTCAGGGTCTTTTTTTATTCCAGTTGAATCTTTGGAGAGTTCTTTCTAGGTCTGTGAAATATGTTGGTATTTTAATGGGTAGTGCATTGAATCTATAGATTGCTTTCTGTAGTATGGACATTTTAATGATGTTGATTCTCCCAATTCATGAGCATGGTATGCTCTTCCATCTGTTTACGTCTTCCTCTAACTCTTTTTTGAGTGTCCTGTAGTTTTCTGCATATAGGTATTTTACCTTCTTAGTTAAGTTTATTCCTGGGTATCTTAATTTTTGGTGCGATGGTAAATGGGATTGCTCTTTTAGTCTCTCTTTCTGTACGTTCACTATTAGTGTATAGAAATGTCATAGATTTCTTGGCATTAATTTTGTATCCTCCTGCTACATTGCCGAATTCATTTATTAAGTCTATTAATTTTATAATGGAATCTTTCGGGTTTTTATGTACAGTATCATGTCATCTGCAAATAAGGACAGCTTTATTTCTTTTCCAATTTGGATGCCTTTTATTTCTTCTTCTTGTCTAATTGCAATGGCTAATACTTCCAGTACTATGTCAAACAGGAGTGGTGAGAGTGTGCATCCCTGTCTTGTTCCTGTTCTTAGGGGAAATGATTTTAGTTTTTGCCCATTGAGTATGATGTTAGCTATGGGTTTATCATATATGGCTTTTATGTTGAGGTATGAACCTTCTATTCCCACCTTGCTGTGAGTTTTTATCCAGAAAGAGTGTTGGATTTTGTCAAATGCTTTTTATGCATCAATTGATGTGACTATGTGATTTTTATCTCTCAGTTTGTTTATGTGATGTGTCACATTTATTGGTTTGTGGATATTGTACCATCCTTGCATTCCTGGGATAAATCCTACTTGGTCGTGGTGTATGATCTTTCTGATGTACTGCTGGATCCAATTTGCTAAAATTTCATTGAGGATTTTGGCATCTATATTCCTGAGAGATATTGGCCTGTAATTCTCTTTCATTTTGTTGTCTTTATCTGGTTTTGGTATCAGGGTGATGCTGGCTTCATAGAAGGTGTTTGGAAGTGTTCTTTATTGAATTTTTTTGAATAGTTTGAGGAGGATAGATTTTAATTCTTCCTTGAATGTATGGTAAATCTCCCCTGTGAAGCCATCTGGCCTTGGGCTTTTGTTTTCTGGAACCTTTTTGATGACTGCTTCAATTTCTTCCATAGTTATTGGCCTATTGAGATGTTTCGATTCTTCCTGAGTTAGTCTTGAAAGGTTACATTTTTCTAGGAATATGTCCATTTCCTCCAGGTGGTCGAGTTTGTTGGAATAGAGTTGTTTGTAGTATTTTTTAACAATCCTTTGTATTTCGCTCATGTCTATTGTTATTTCACCCCTTTCATTTTTGATTTTGTTTATTTGAGTCCTCTCTGTTTGCTTCTTGGTGAGCCTGGTTAGAGGTCCATCAATCTTCTTTATCCTTTCAAAAAATCAGCTCTTGGTTTTGTTGATCTTTTGTATTGTTTCTTTGTTCTCTATATTGTTTATCTCTGCTCTGATCTTTACTATTTCCTCTGCTTACACTGGGCTTTTCTTGTTGCTCTCTTTCTCTTTGAGTTGTAGGGTTAGGTAATTTATTACCATTATTTCTTGTTTTTTGCAGTAGGCTTATAGAGCTATAAACTTCCCTCCCAAGACTGCTTTCACTGTGTTCCATAGATTTTGGATTGTTGTGTTTTCATTGTCATTTGTTGCCATGATTTTTTAATTTCTTTCTTGATCTCTCTGGTAACCCTTGCATTGTTTAATACCATACTGTTTAGTCTCCATGCGTTTGATTTCTTTGGATTGTTTTTATTGTAGTTGATTTCCAGTTTTATGCTACTGTGATCTGAGAAGATGCTTGATATGATTTCTATCTTCTTGAATTTGAAGAGACTTTGCCTGTGACACAACATATGGTCTATCTTTGAAAATGACCCATGTGCACTTGAGAAGAATGTATATTCTGTGTCTTTGGGGTGAAATGCCGTTAGCTTTTAAAAAATATTACCTTTGTGAGAATTAACTGAACTCCAAGCTTTAAATAAGAGAACATATGGGATAAAGTTAATATGAGATATAATTCATTGATGAAAGCTTTGCTTAACTGTTAAAATGGAGGTAGGTTTCCTATAGGGTTTTTACTCTCTCTGGCTAGTGGCATTTCATTCCTCCACTCAATAGTCAACAATGCATGACTATTGAGTAGTACAACAACTACTTGAGGCTTTTTACCACTATTATTTTGGTTTTCCATTTTTATGAAGATTTATTATTGAGAGCTCTACTGGAAATCTCTATGTATTCAAGTAACTTAATATGAAGTAACCAAAGTGGTCAGAGCTATTTTCTTGGCTTTGAATGTGAAGTTAACTACATACATAGTAATTACACTGAGCAAAAAGAGAGGAACTAAAAAACTGGAATAATTGCCACATAATGTAAACTGGACCCAGATTTTGAGATCTCTTTAACTTATATTGGATAATGGCTTGGCTGAAATATTTTCTATCAGATGGACATTTTAGAACCAACTAGTTTGATTTCCATTATTTACTACTATAATAGGGATTTTATAAAGCACACAAAAAGATTCAACATGCAGCTGCTTATTGATTATATGATAGATTCAGACCTGGAAGACTAGATCAAGTGATATGGTCCACACTGCATAGAAACTCCAAATACAAGAGGTATAATAACTCAGATTTGTTACCCTGTCTGATGACAGAATCATCTAGGAATGAACTCCAGGAATTACCATCACCTCCAGTGCCATCCAGGACATACCCCTTTTGTGTCTTTTTGGAACATCTGCTTTTCATATGTTGAGTTTATTTAAAGTGAGGTTTACCCATATAGGAATGGCTTACATTCTATATGCATAATAAATATATACTGTAACTTATATATACATAGCATTTCTTTCACAAGTATGATTGGATTAGTAGGATCAGTGACTTTGAAAAGCAAACTATCATCCTTGAACTTTCTATTATAATCTGTGCTATCTCATGTTTCCTGACCCAAGTTATACCATACTCCCTTTGTGGGTGTCTCTAATAGGAATTCTGAGAGTAACCAATAAAGCTATAAATAATTTATCTTGTGAGTACAGATTTATTTTCAGTCTCCATGAAGTAAAAAATTAATCTTTTTTGATAAAATCCTAGATAATAATTTCCTGCTTGTTTAAATTCTACTATATTTTCTGTTTCCTTAAACAATTATTTAGATCCAGAATATAGAAAATTTTTGGAAAGTTATGCTGCTGATAATGAGAAAATGACATCTACTCCGGAGACGCTGCTAGAAGAAATAGAAGCTAAAAATAGAGAACTAATAGGTAAGTTGACAAAAGGAATTAAGGTCAACAGCTTTTTCATCAGAAGTCCTGTCTGACTTCCACTTCTGTCACTTGATAGCTGTATGGTCATGGGGAAAGCACTAACTTTTCTGAGACTCTGTTTCTTTTCCTGCAGTAAGCAGAGGATAATACCTGTGTCACAGGATTATGCAATTGCTCTGATTAGATGGGGAAAACTCTCTGTGACCTATTTAGTGCCACACAAATGTAACATAAGTATAAAATGCTTGAAGACTCATGCATGGTACCTTTAGATGTTGATGTTTTCTACTAATAAGCTAATATTCATAAAAAATATAAAAATGGATTTAGTTACTGTAAAACTGAAAACTCTTGAGAAATTCTAGCTTGAATGTTGGTTCTAGCAGTAAGCTGTCGCTACTGTATCAACACTAAACATAAGCACAGCCTCTGACTCAGATGTCCACTCTGGAAGAATTTATCCAAAGGAAGTATGTTTTCAAAAACTAGATATAAGATTAGATAGCATTGTTCAGAATACTGAAAAATGAATTAAATATTCTTCTAAAAGTTGGTTTTTATTAATGGACACATAAATATTCCCAATTGGACAAATTTGTACTCCCGTCTATAGAACAATTTATTGGTTTATTTTGTACTTCTTTAATTTTTAAAAGGTATTTTAAATTTGCAGAATTGGAATACTTTAAAAATTTATTTCCAATAACATAGTTGTGAACTCTCTGTTTAAGGGGTATAGTTTTTCCCACCTTGGGTGGTTGGCAGGGAATGTCAGAAAATGGAATCCTTTCTAGGGGTTGATAAGTATTATTAATAATCTCTTTACATTTATGTAGCTAAAAAGACAACCCCACTATTGAGCTTCCTGAAAAACAAGCAGGTAAACCTTTGTTTTTATAGTTTTTTCAATATATTTATTTCATTGGTTCACATTTTGTTAAACATTTTAAGAGCATTGGGATCCCCTAGGAGAAATAGCTGCTTTTTCTTACCATTATTCTTTAAAGATTTGGCTTATTGGCCCCATCCTTCTCTTTGGTTGCTGGACGAAGGAATCATTCTGCAAACCCAGAGAGTCCTTAGCTTGTTCAGGAGTCACTCTCTTGATTTTTCTGAAAGCCTCTGGAAATACAGCAAAGCAGTGATGGGAGACTGATACTAACAAGTCCTGGACTTTATTCTCATATTCTGAATGGGGTGGAGAGAGGGTTAAGGAGGTAGAAAGTAGAAAGGAAAGATGATCCAGTTTAGTGGGTTCCCACCATGCCTTTGGGATTGATTTAAGTTTTGGTGATGATTATCTTGTTTGAAGGTGTGTGTTGATTCTTCTTTCTAGAGAATGAGAGAAGAGAAAAGAGAAGAAAGAAGGCGGCGAGAAATAGAAAGAAAAAGACAAAGAGAAGAAGAGAGGAGGAAATGGAAAGAAGAAGAGAAACGAAAAAGGAAAGATATAGAAAAGCTAAAGAAGATAGAAAGAGTTCCAGAAAGGGACAAATTAAAGGAAGAACCAAAGATTAAGGTATGAAAATAACTTAAACTGACTGCATGTTGCTGAAAATTGCATGTATCTACTTCTTTATAAATGTGCATGCATCTTGTGTGGTGTAAATATAGTTGTTCAGTTTTGTTTTTGTCCTTTTTGGTTGGGGGGGGGCAAGTGATCCAATTGAAATATTTATATAATACTAATAGTATGCTTTATAATTTTAAGATAGTTTAACAGGACTAAGTAGTTTACATGCTATTTCTTCAGGGCAGATCTGTGTTATTTTTAACACTTAAAATGTTCAATTTTTGGATCATTATTCTGTGAATTCTTCATAAAGTAGGGCTGGCTGCCATGAATTACGGTTTTTATTCAGCTTTTCCTTCATATTTGATACATGAAGTTGCCTCATCTGTTTGTTTTCCACTGTCTTCAGGTACACAGGTTTCTGTTACAAGCTGTGAATCAGAAAAATGTAAGGACTAAGTACATGATACAGAATACCTAGTATCATGTCATACACACAGGTCTTAGTTAATAAATCCTTTTGGTGGTGGTGGTAGTGATACCTGTAGAAAACCCCTTCAGACTGATTAGTCTTCTTAAAAGCAAGCTATTTTAAATTCCTTCTTTAAAAGGAAGCCCATATGACTTCCTGATGCTCTTCTCTGTCCCCAGAAGCTTCAACAATATACAGCCAGAGGACAACCATGCCTAAATAGCTGTTTCTCTTTTTTAGCTGCCTCTCATAACTGCCTTGCGCAAGTACTACAGATAATATCTTGTATTACATGCTTTCCCCTCTCACATGATTCCCATGTTAACTTCTTCCATCTTCCTGGGAATCTATGAACAGCTGATTCTGATTAACACATTGCATAAAGGAAGATGAAAACCTGTGGAAAGATCCTGGCCTTGCAGCTTCCCTTCTCAGGGCATGGCTTGGACAGCCCTTGCTCCAATGAACTTCTTGTGGAAGTACTAGTACTTCAGAGAAAGTCAGGAAAAAATCTCACAGTCTGTGGAGGTGGCAGGGTCTCCTTTTACCTCCTCAAAATTCAGCAGTTTATGTAGTTCCCTGAGGCTCTCCAGGGCTCATTATTGTTGATAAGGAGCTTGGCCATAGTGTGGGAAAATTCCCATCTTAATTCTTTGTAGCAATGTCTGCCATACCACAAGTGACTTGACTTGCTGTTACTATCAGCAAGGCACAAGGTAAAGCCATCCATGCTAGAGAGACCCATTAATGTTCTTATTAGAGTAATGGACATCTTGGCTTCCTAACAAAGTTGTTCATTAGAAAAATAAGAACACCTCCAATGAAACCTGTACATGGTATCCTCACTTTACACTAATGCCTTCTTAGTATCCAGTTTGGATTCACCATTTGCTGTGGCTGACTGTGTGCTGAAATACTTCATGCTTAAATTTTTGGTGCTTGGCCTTTTGCTTGGTAACCTGTATGATGCCTTTACCCTGAGACTTTAAAGTCTTCTATTTTGCCTAAGAGGCTCTCTGAATATCCAACACTTGAGGGTATTCTAGAGATTTGTAGCAGTGTTATGAAAAAGAAACTTCTGTTAGAAATTTGGTCTGTATGAACCACTTTTATTTTAGAACTACATCCTCTCATACACATATGACATTGTACAGAGTTCCTACTTAGTAGAGATGGAACTTCACAGTGCTGTTGTATGAGGTATTTGGATTTTTAAATCCAATGTTAAATAATTCTTACTATTCATCTCTAATGAAATAATGTGATTGTACAATCATATAAGTAATTTACTCTCAGGCTCAAGGCAAAATTATTCTCACAATAGATCGCTCCTTTGGTGATCAACATATTTGTCATTCCAAATAATACATAAAAATACTCCCAACAGTAATGATCTACCTAGAATTTCGAATTTGTGGCATATTTTTCTATCAAGTTGTATTGACATGCTGCTTTGCTACAAAAGGCATACTTGGAAGTGTGCATTGGTTCATTTAAAGGTTGACCCATTTAAAGCCAAAGGAGTCTTGATCCTATTGCCACAAGTGATTAAACCACTTCATTTGAGTGAATAGCACTTTCATATTAATAGCAACCTTTTAGTACATAACTGCTCTTATACACTATTGTTCACCTGAAAGTTTAAGTATCTGCAGAAAAAGGGGCCTTTTGTAGTCAAAATTTAAAATATTTAGTATATTGTTTTCTTTGATAGGCTTAGAAGACAGTGTCCCACCCTTCAAAATAAATTTGTTCTCTTTAAAGCTGCTCAAGAAGCCAGAAAAGGGGGATGAAAAAGAATTGGATAAGAGAGAAAAAGCCAAGAAATTGGACAAAGAGAATCTGAGTGATGAAAGAGCCAGTGGGCAGAGTTGTACATTGCCCAAACGTTGTGATGGCGAATATAAAGATGAAAAGTTTAAGAGGTCAGTTGATGAGGGCTCTTGAGTACATTTGTTTTCAACATATTTCTAGGTTCTAGTTTTACTGCTATGTCCTTGTCTTATACCTGAATTAAATAAGCTGTTTTAAGAGGGGACAGGGATGAGGAGGAAAGGTTTTAAATATTCTAATATCTTGATCTGGGTGGATGATTTTTGTTTTTTGTTATTGTTTTTCTTTTTTTGTTAATCCTCACCCAAGGATATTTTTCCATTGATTTTTAGGAAGTGGAAAGGAGGGAGAGGGAAACATCAATGTGAGAAAAATACATTGTTTGGTTGCCTCCTGCATGTGCATGTGCCCCAACAAGACCCTGGGATGGACCCTGCAACATAGATACATGCCCTTTACCGGAATCAAACTCTGGACCCTTCAGACCATGAGTGGATGCTCTATCCACTGAGCCAAACCAGCTAGGGCTGTTACTGTTTTTTAAAATGCTCGTATTTTTTTAAAATTCTGCTCCAAAAGTACAGCCTCATTGAAGTGGCCAAGTTAGAATCAGAGTATTCCTTCATTTGTGATTAGAAGATCTTTGTGCGTACATTCTCAGATTTGTTTTTTCATGCAGACCTGAAGATGAGAGTGGCAGAGACTATCGGGAGAGGGAACGGGATTATGAACGCGATCAAGAGCGCATCCTTCGGGAAAGAGAGAGACTAAAGCGTCAAGAAGAAGAGCGCCGGAAGCAGAGGGAACGCTATGAGAAAGAAAAGGCTTTTAAAAGAAAGGAAGAAGAAATTAAAAAAGAGAAAGAAGCACTTCGGGATAAAGGAAAGAAGACTGAAAGTACAGAATCACTAAGCAGCTTAGAAAAAACGGAAAAGAAAGAGGAAGTGGTTAAGAGAGATCGCATTAGAAACAAGGTGCTGCTTTTTGTTATACTTATTTTTTCTTTTCCTAAAAGGGCTAGCTCATTATTTATTATAGAACTTTTAAAGAAAATTCTGTTATAGACAAATTTATTATAGGAACTTTAACTCTGCAGTTTTTTTTTAGTATTGTTTGGGTCCTTTTATTAACTTATTGTAGAAATTTCAAACATACACAAAAGTAGAAGAGATTAATACAATGTACCCATCACTCAGCTTCAATAATTATCAACTAGAGGCCAACCCTACCCATCCCACTAGATTATTTTCCAGCAAATCCAAGATGTATAATTTCTTCTTTACATGCATCAATATTAGAGATCAAGTCTTTTTCTTAATAAATATAATCCAAATAGCATTTTCACATTAAAAAACTTAATAATTCCTTAACATCCTACCTGCTCAGTGTTCAGATTTTCCCAATTGTCTCATTTATATATTTTTTATAGGCTCAAAACAAGGTCCACAAATTGTATTTGCTTGATATCTCCCCTTAAATCTCTTCTAAACAATCCCCTCCTTTTATTTTCCATTTATTTTTTGCAGAAACCAGTTTGCTCTCTAGAGCTTCTAATAGTCCAGATTGGCTAATTACATTCCTGTGGTCATATCTAGGGCAGGGGTCAGCAAATGTTTTCTATAAAAGGACATATTATATTTTCAGCTTTGTGAGCCATATGGTTTCTGTCACAACCACTAAGCTCTGTAAGCATAGATATATGTAAAAGAATGAGTGTGGCTATGTGCCAATCACATTTTATTTACAAAAACAGGCGTGCCCTCAACTAGAGGCCTGAATATCTGAGGCTATAATTTTTGTCAAGAATACTTCCTAGTGTTGTGTACTTCCTATGCATTGTATCAGGAAGCATATAATGTCTGGGTGTCCTTTTAGTGTGATGCTATGATTGATCAATAGCGGTTGTATTGTGTAAAAGGATATCCTTGTTCAATGTGTATATAGGTGTATTCACATCCTAGAGACAAAACACGTGACAAAATGTTAAAATTGTAAATCTAGAAGAAAGGTATTAGTATTCATTAAGTTTTACAACATTTCTATAGATTTAAAATTTTTCAAGATAAAAAGTTGGAAAAACAACTAATCAATAGTATAAGGCTCAGTGGTTGAGCATTGACCTATGAACTAGGAGGTTCGATTCCCAGTCAGGGCACATGCCTGAATTGTGGGCTTGATCCCCAGTGTGGGTTGTGTAAGAGGCAGCCAATCATTGATTCTCACCACTGATATTCCTATCTCTCCTTCTCTGAAATTAATAAAATTATTTTAAAAAATAAGTCGATTTACTGATAGGGAAGAGAGGTAGGCAATGGCTGTAATTTATCTAAAAAAAATCTAGCTAATTCAGTTCCTCTTGAAATCTTTAAGAAAATTAGATAATAGCTTTATCAAAAATTTACCCTAGGCATATAAAATAATACTTATAAAGTGGTTTTTTTTCTTTGGAGATAAGGGAAAGGAAGCAGGCTGTTAGAAGCAAATTAACCACCAATACTTACTCTCATGTATAGTACCCTCACATTTTTGGCCTTGTATTAGTTGGTATTGGTAGATATCAATACATAACCTATGATTGAAAATCCTCTGTAAACATTGAGTAGCAATGTTTTAACATTTCATTTTACTTTAGGATCGTCCAGCAATGCAGCTTTACCAACCAGGTGCTCGAAGCCGAAATCGACTCTGTCCCCCTGATGACGGCACCAAGTCTGGAGATTCAGCCATAGAAAAAAAGCAGGAAAGTGGTATTAGCCATAGAAAAGAAGGAGGAGAGGAGTGATAAGTCCAAATGGCCATACATGTCCTCCTGACTGTGTAGGCAGCCAAAGAGCATGTATTAAGCAATCCAGAAGTGCCTCCAGGCAAAGGAATAGAGAGAGAAAGGGGGTCGCTGTGCTGGTGGGATACACTGCAGAGGGAGTGTATTTTGCGTCAAAGCAGGAACCTAATTGCGGGTACAGACTAGAAGTACGATTTCATTTTTATTTTATTTTTTGCAATTCCTACAAATTAAAGTGTCAGAGAAAGATCAGAGAGAGGACATGCAATGTAATTTGCAGGTGGGAAATGTCAAGTGAGGATTTAATTAGGATGACATGAGAAGAAGAGAGCCAGCTTTAAAATCAAAAGATTTTGTTAATCCTGAATTGAATTTTCTTAATTTAATGCAGCAGAGTCTTTTTGAAGTCTTGTTCAAATCTAGTTATATTCATTGTTGGTGATAACTGTTGACTTTGTGTAGCGTAGAAGCAACAAGCATGTAATTGTAGTACAGTACAATAACGTTTATAACAAGTGTTTGCTTATGCAAAATTTAGATAGTTATGTCATGTCTGTATCCTGTGTCCTAAAATTTAAGATTAGTTTTAGATTTTTGTTTGCTTATGTGACATTAGTGGAAAGAATATTTTTAAACATCTCCTTTGGCCTCTAGCAATTGTTATATTAATAAGTAAAATTTAACCCTTGTTTGGTTCTTGACAATCCAGTCTTTGTTTTATCTTAGGTCTCATGATCTGAGTGCATGACCTGTCCAGGAAGGAAACTGCACCAATATTTGTTCCTGTTTAAATAACAACTTTAAGTCTTAGCTTGTTTTGCATTTGTGTCAATAAATATCAACATCACTCAAGTATGAAGCTAAGTGTGTTTATTAACTTTACTAAATAGCTATTAGTTTTCAAAAATTAAATTTAATACTGAATTATCCTTTTGCAAATTCTGAAAGGGGAGGAATGATATTCGTTTCTGCTTTCACTAATCTCTGCCTTTATTTTACCCACCAAGATCAAATTATGGTTCTTGTTCCATAAGAACCAAAATGTTTGGACAACATCCTTGAACTGTTGCTTAATTTTCATCCTGCTAGTTCCTCCTAACATGGTGTCAGTTTATCTTTACTTAATAAGTCACTGCTTTGTGTTTTCCTCAGCTTTTAGAAATCAGTATCTCAAGAGGTAGGTAAAGAAGAGCCATCAACCCCTAGCCGGTTTGGCTCAGTGTATAGAGCATCAGCCTGCAATCTGAAGGGTCCCAGGTTTAATTCTGGTCAAGGGCACATAATCCATTTGTGGGCTCGATCCTCAGTAGGGGGTGTGCAGGAGGCAACCAACCAATTATTCTCATCATTGATGTTTCTCTCTCCTCTTTGAAATCAATAAAAATATATTTTTAAAAAGCAATTAAAAAAGAAGAGCCATCAAGCCCTAGCCAGTTTGGTTCAGTGGATAGAGCATTGGCCCTCAGACTGAAGGGTCTGAGGTTTGATTCTGGTCAAGGGTACAACCTTGGTTGCAGGCTCAATTCCCGGCCCAGACCAGGTGGGTATGGGAGGCAATGAATCAATGTGTCTCTCTCACATTGATCTTTCTCTTTCTCTAACCCCTATCTTCCTCTCTATAAATCAATAGGAAAATTAATAAAAGTAAAGATTAATAAAAAGAAAAGGGCCATCAAAGGTAACAAAGAGAATGGTCCTCACCTGGAGGAGAGCATACTAAAAGAAGGGAAGGAAAAATGGCTGGCAATTAAGGAGAATGGCTGGCAATGTCTCATGCCACAGAAAGGCTAAGGAAGATAAGAAATCTGAAGTGTCCATTGCATTTGGAAGTATTGAGGTCATTAGTGAAATGCAGACCCTGTTGGCAGCTGAAGCTGGTCCTAGGAGAAGCAATGCTCTGAAACCCATCATTCGTAAGTTAGCATCACTTGTCTGCTTACCCAGCCTAAGGCCTGTTGCCAGCCCTCTTAAGGCTGTTTTCATGTCAGCACCTCCTCTTTTGTTCTACTTGCTTTGCCAGTCCAACTCAGTAAACCACACTCCCCAACCCCTGTAAATTTTTCTCATTTATTTACTCATTTAGCAAACATTTACTAATCACTGACAGTGCCAGACTCTGGGGGGTTAAGTACTCAAGTCCTTATCCTTGAACCATGGCCCAGTGGTGGCAAGAGACAGCTAGAAATAACCAGAGCACAGTACACCATATAAGAAAGGCAGTAGTGTGGGAGTCTCCTGCCCCTAAACTGCCACGTGTTGCTGGAAAAAATCCCTAAACCAGAACAACTGATGAGACAATAGGAAGGACCTCCCTCCTGCTAAATAGCTTTTAAAGTCCATCTGCCTTCCTTTTCTACATTGGTTACCTTCTTCTTGTTTGCATTCTTGTTCTCTTGTGTCAGGAGGAAAAGGGGTGAAAACCACTTCCTCATAACTTATAATTTCATGTTCTTAATAAAAAAAAACTATGCTGTAAACAGAAAAATTAGCATTTATTTCATTTTTTGCTCACTTTTCTTCAGACATAGGCTTTGATTTCTCTGGAAATAAAGACAGAATGGAGACAGCTCAGACATGGATATTTAAACATTCATTGAGTAGCTCCTAGTGTTGGCACTAAGACTGGTAGTGAACACAGCCCCTTCCCCCATGATTCTTACATCTGTGAGGAGTTTGCTGTGCTGGTGAAAAATATGATGCTAAGGCATGTAGGCAGGAAAAATTCAAGAGGCAAACTAAGATCTAAACTTTCTATGGTAGTCATAGATGTTCTCTTGAAACTAATTCCATAGGAGAAAAGTTAGAGAAATTTTATAGCCTTTGTTTGGTATATAGAAGCTCTATATGAGGACTGCATAGAAATTCCTCTTCTGTTTCTGAGGCTGTCCTGTACACCACAAAAGTTTATTATGATAATTTATACTATATCTTTAAAGAAGGCATGGTAGCAAAGATGGCCTCATACTTGGTGAATTCTTAGAAAATATATACTGACAGCTACATACATAGTATTAACCATCCTTAGAAATATCCCAGAGCTTATTTATGCATTCACAAATATTAAACTCCTCCTACAAAGGGAAAAATATGTAAAAAGGCCCTGGGATTATGAGTGCGCCTGGCCTGTTCAGAAATGGCAGAAACCACTATGCCTGGAGTAGAGTGAGCAAGAGGGAGAGTAGACTAAAGGGATGGAGTAAAGTCACAAGCGCTAATGGGCAAGATCCAGCAAGTCATAGTTAAGACTTGGGCATTTATTCCAAACTAGTGACCCAGTGCATGGATTTGTGCACATTGAAAGGAAATTAATTAGGTGACCAGCGGGATTGGGTGAGACGAGGGCAGACAACCTCCTGTGGTCCCTCCCCAGCGTCTGAGGAATAAGTGGAGTCCCTCCAGCAAGTGGGTTCCCTCGGCCTGGCCTGCAGTGATCAGGCCAAAACCAACTCTTGGACATCCCCCAAGGGGTCCCGGAGTACAAGAGAGCACTCTGCAAAGTTGCTGTCATACAGGGTGTGTAATGCAAATCCAAGTGTGCAATAAACCAGATTCAGGACCAACAGTGCCCCAGCAACAATATAATCCATGGCAGAAGACGGAATCCTGTGGCCCCGTGAGAAATCAGGCTCCCTCCTGTCTAGTTTTGGGGTGTGTCACCAAAGAACTGCTGCCAAGTCACTGCAATTCAGCAGCTCCTGCATTGAGTGTCTGCCCCCTGGTGGTCAGTACATGTTATAGTGACTGGTTGGATGGGCGGAGGGACATTTAGCATATTAGCCATACACACACACACACACACACACACACACACATACGGTGGTACCTCGAGATACAAGTGCCCTAACATATGAGATTTTTGAGATACGAGCCGTCGAGCGAGCTATTTTTGCTTTGAAATACGAGCAACATTTGAGATAGGAGTAATCATGTGGATTGGCCGGCTGCACACGACCCACCAGTTTACCGCAACTGGAGTGTCTCATAGTTTCCCACGCCTCAAGGTTACGGAACGAATTAAACTTGTATCTTGAGGTACCACTGCATATATATTCTAGAGGCCTGGTGCATGCAATTTGTGCACTGTGGGTGGAGGGGTGTCCCTCAACCCAGCCTGCACCCTCTCCAATATGGAACTTCTCAGGGGATATCTGACTGCTGGTTTAGGCTTGATCCCACAGGCAGTCGCACATCCCTCTCACAATCCAGGACTGCTGGATCCCAACTGCTCACCTGCCTGCCTGATTGCCCCTAACCGCTTCTGTCTCCCCTGCAGGCCTGGCCCCCTCCCCCACAACTGCCCTCCTCTGCCGGCCTGGTAACCCCTAACAGCCCTCCCTTGCTGGCCTAGTCACCCCTAACTGCCCTCCCCTGCTGGCCTGATTGCTCACAGCTTCCCTCCCCTGCCGGCCATCTTGTGGTGACCATCTTCTGACCACAAGGGGTGGCCATCTTGTGTGAGGGTGTGATAGTCAATTTGCATATTACCTCTATTATATAGGATTAGAAGCCCATGCACGAAATTCATGCAGGGAGTGGGAGGATGTGTCCCTCAGCCCAGCCTGCACCCTCTTTAATCTGGGACCCCTCAAGGGATGTCTGACTGCCCGTTGAGGCCCGATCGAACATCCCTCTCACAATCCAAGACTGCTGGCTCCTAACTGTTAGCCTGCCTGATTGCCCTTAACTGCTTCTGTCTGCCAGCCTGATCAATCCCTAACCATTCCCCTGCCAGCCAGATAGACACCTAAATGCTCCCCTTCAAGCCCAATTGCTCCTAACTGCCCTCCAATTTCAGCCTGGTCACACCTAACTGCCCTTCCCTGCAGGCCTGGTTGCCCCCAACTACCCTCCCTTTCAGGCCTGGTTGCCTCCAACTGCCATCCCGTGCAGGGCCTGGTCTCCCCCTCCCCAAATGCCCTCCTCTGCCGGCCTGGTAACCCCTAACAGCCCTCCCTTGCCAGCCTGGTCTCCCCTAATTGCCCTATCCTGCAGATTTGGTCCCTCCCAACTGCCCTCCCCTGAAAGCTTGGTTGCCCCTAACTGCCCTCTTCTGCAGGCCTGGTTGTACCCAACTGTCCTCTCCTGCAGGCCTGGTCCTCTCCAACTTCCCTCCCCTACAGGCCTGATACCCCATCTGCCCTCCCCTGCAGGCCTGGGTCACCCTCAACTGCCCTCCCCTGCTGGTTTGGTCACCCCCAATTGCCCTCCCCTGCTGGCCATCTTGGGGTGGCTATCTTGTGTGTTGGAGTGATGATCAATTTGCATATCACCTGTTTATTATATAGGATATAGGATGATATACTAGTAGGAACCGCTACAATGTTTTGAGCAGATGAGTGACATAACCTGACAATATTTTACAACAAAAGGATCCTTCTGGCTGCTGTATTGACAACACCAAAGCAGGAGAGGACTGCAAAAACTTAAGCACACGGGGAGGAACCAAGATGGCGGCATAAGTAAACACCTACACTGCTGCCTCACACAACAATTTCAAAACTACAACTAAAAGACAGAACGAACATCATCCAGAACCACAGGAAAGCTGGCTGAGTGGAAATTCTACAACTAGAAGGAAAGAGAGGGGCTCACAGAGACCCAGAGGAGCTGCAAAAAGCTGAGGTACGGAGATGCACGCGTGAAGAGAGTGGTTGCTGGAGAACCTGGATGGCTTTCTCTGGCTGGAGGGAAATGGAGACTCCCAACGGCATTGAACCCCTTATCCTATGACACTAAACCCCAGGTCCAACCGAAATTCATATGGGGAAGTTTGGACTGTGAAAAGGGAGAAGTGCACGGAAATTTGGGGGAGTGGCAGGAGGGCAGAAGTCCAGTGGTGTGCACAGCACTGGGCGCAGAAGACCGACTGCTGGTTGTGCTGCTGACTTTCACAAGAGGGCGGGAGACAAAGCATCCCAACTGCGTCATTTCTAACTCCAATAAACCCCAGATTCGGGCGAAGTCCTGGGGACCCAGATTCATATGGTCCCGGAGCGCAGGTGAGCCGGAAAGGCAGCAGTCTAGAGGCACTGCGAGAGAGCATGCGCACGTGCACACACTGGCACCACTCCAGGGATTACCCAGTCATGTGAAACTCTGGGGCCATGGAGGGTGGCGCCGACTAGAAGGCAAGGCAGTCCATTAGGCCCTGAGACTCCACCCATCCCAAGCTCAACAGAGAGGCTTTTGCAGTTTTGCAAGTCTGGTATCATAAGGCTGAATCCAACACAGAAGTTCTTCTGGCATAGTGAAAATGCCGAGACAAGGGAAGAGATCACAAACAAAAGAAATGGAGGGAAAAAAATGACTGGATATAGAGTTCAAAACCACGTTTATAAGGTTTTTCAAGAATATCCTAGGAAAGATAGATAAAGTTAGCGAGACTCAAGAGGAGATGAAAAAGAACCAACTAGAGTTGGAAAAGGTCCCAACTAGAAATTAAACATAGACTGACTGAAATAAAAAATATTATACAGAGACCTAATAGTAGACTAGAGGAAGGCAAGAATCAAGTCAAAAATTTGAAATATAAAGAATCAGAAAACACTCAACTGGAAAAGCAAGAAGAAAAAAGAATCCAAAAATGTGAAGATAATGTAAGGAGCCTCTGGGACAGTTTCAAGCATACCAACATCAAAATTGTGGGGTTCCAGAAGAGGAGAGAGAGCAAGATACTGAAAACCTACTTAAAGAAATAATGATTGAAAATTTCCCACATCTGGTAAAAGAAATAGACTGACAAGTCCAGGAGGCATACATAACCCCATATAAAAGGAATCCAAAGAGGACTACACCAAGACACATCATAATTAAAATGCCAAGAGCAAAAGACAAAGAGAGGATGTTAAAACCAGCAAGAGAAAAACAGTTCATTATCTACAAGGGAGCACCCGTACGACTGTCAGTTGATTTCTCAACAGAAATGATGCAGGCCAGACGGGAAGGGCAAGAAATATTCAACGTGATGAATAGCAAGAACCTACAACCAAGATTACTCTATCCAGCAAAGCTATCATTCAGAATTGAAGGGCAGATAAAGAGCTTCACAGATAAGAAAAAGCTAAAGGAGTTCATCAACTCCAAATCAGTATTATATGAAATGCTGAAAGGTACTCTTTTAGAAGAGGAAGAAGAAAAAGGTAAAAGATAAAAAAATTATGAACAACAAATACATATCTATCATCAGCAAGGGAATCTAAAAATTAAGTGAATTAAAACTTTGATCAACAGAATAAACTGGTGAATATACTAGAATCAGGAGCACAGAAAGGGAGTGGACTGATAATTCTCAGGGGGAAAGGGGTGAGGGGTGTACAGGGAGAGACTGGACAAAGATCATACACCTATGGATGAGGTCAATGGGAGGGAGCTAAGGGCAGAGGGAGGGGTGGGAGCTGGGTGGAGGGGTGCTATGGAGGGGAAAAAAAGAGAAACAAATGTAATAATCTGAATAATAAAGATTTAATTTAAAAAAAATAAATAAAGTGATTCCATTTACACTGGGAAAAAAATGTACTGAGCACCTACTATTATGAGACATTATTCTAGGCTTAAGGAATGCAGCAGTGAACAAAACACACAATATAGGCCCCCATGGAGTTTACATTGTAGGGATGGGATCAGACAAAAAAGAAAAAATATATATTATATCAGAAAGTTCTATGGAGAAAAATAAAGCACGATTGTGGTAAGGAAATGCTGAATGGAAAGCAGAAGTTGCAATTTTTTTTAATATATATTTTATTGATTTTTTTACAGAGAGGAAGGGAGAGAAATAGAGAGAAACACGGATGAGAGAGAAACATCAATCAGCTGCCTCCTGCACTCCCCCTACTGGGGATGTGCCTGCAACCAAGGTATATGCCCTTGACTGGAATTGAACCTGGGATCCTTCAGTCCACAGGCCAACACTCTATCCACTGAGCCAAACTGGTTAGGGCTTGCAATTTTTTAAAATTGATTTCAGATAAAGAAAGGGAGAAGGAAAGATAGAAACATTAATTATGAGAATCACTGATCGGCTGTCTCCTGCAAGCAACTCGGGCATGTGCCCAGACCAGGAATCAAAGTGGCAACCTTTTAGTGCATGGGTTGATGCCTAATCAATTGAGCCACACCAGCCAGGGCCAGAGGTTGCAATTTTAGATAAATAAGGTGACTAGAGAAAGCTTCACTGAGAAGGTGACATGTGTGAATAAAGACCTAAAGAGACTTATGGAAGAAGCTTCCAGCTAAAGGAAACAACAAATGTAAAGGCTCTGAGATGGGAAAGTAACTGGCCAGTGTGACTGAAGCAGGGTGAGCTGAAGATGAAAGCAGTTGGAGATGAGGTCAGAGAGGTGGGGATGGAAGGGTCTGATGGTATTTGCCCTTTGTGGGCCATTTTAGGGACTTGGATTTTTACCCGGAGTGAGATCATGATCAAGCGGGTGAGTGATGCAATTAGATTGGTTTTAACAGGATCATTCTGGCTGCTGTGTTTAGAAGAGACTATGTGGGGACAGTCAGAAGAAGGGAGAAGAGTTAGCGGGCTTTGTAATAATCCAAGGGAGAGATAATGGAGTCCTGAGCCAGGGTGGGGGCAATGAGGACCATTTGGATTCTAGTTATATTTTGAAGAGAGAGCAACAGGATTTGCTATAGGACAGTGATTTTCAAACGATGTGGCAAGAAGCACATTGGTGTGCTACAAGAATTTTAAAAACATGCAATACCCACCCAGTCGGTGTGGCTCTGTGGTTGAGCATCAACCCATGTACTAGGAGGTCACGGTTCTAGTCAAGGTACATGCCTGGGATGCTGGCTCCATCCCCAGTGGGGCGCGTGCAGGAAGCAGCTGATGGATGATTCTGTCATCTTTCATGTTTCTATCTCTCTCTCCCCCTCTCCCTTCCTCTCTGAAATCCATAAAAATATATATTAGAAAACAAACATATAACACCTAACTATATATATATATATATATAAAATAATAATAATAATAAAATATTTGACTGATTTCAAGGGAAAAATCAAATAATTAAAAGATCTTTACTAAAACAAACAAACAAACAAAAAACATCTAACTATTAGCCAGGGGTACTGGCCACTTTTTCCTTTAGATTATCAAGTAAAAAAAAAATAACAACCCCCTCTACCCTGTAAAAAAAAAAAAAAAACCAATGCAACAATAGCCATCTGGTGTGAATGAATCAAAATTATACCTATTTTTTTTGTCAGATCTGCAAAATACATTTTTCGGTGTGCCACAGAATTTTAGTAATTATTGAGGTGAAAAAGGTTGAAAATTGTTGCTATGGGGTATAAGAATGAAATAAGGGTATAAGAGAAAGAATCAAAGGTGGGTTTCTATATTAAATGGCTTTAAAGCAAAAAATTATTCTGCTAAAGATATTACCAGTTGTTCACCTCTAGGATAAAGCTCAGACTCCTGAGTCTATCCTGGGAAGCTCTAGATATGTGCTCTTAGCTTCTACACTTTTGCAAAATATGTACAAAAATTGAGAGTAACCATTTAGAAGCTTTTATCGCCATTTGACAGATTAATAATAAGATGAAATAATTTAATGAGAACTGAGGCACACTTAATTTATTGCATTTTATAAATTATAAATTTATTCTTGCAAATTGGAAATTTAAAAAAAGATAAAGCACTGGCCTTCACCTCGGAAAATTTGCTAAGTACTGCTTTAAACCACCATGGCAAGGTAAAGCAGCTACCACGACCTACCCATCTCTTTCACCAAAAAATCCTCTACAAGTCATTAGGATAGATTGGTATAACTTTTACTTTATTTTATTTTTTTGTGGGGGGGACTATATCAAACTTTAAAAAATTTTTAAATTTAATAAATCTTTATTGTTCAGATTATTACAATTGTTCCTCTTTTTCCCCCCTAATAGTTCCCCTCCACCCGGTTCCCACCCCACCCTCTGCCTTTACCTCACCGCTATTGTCCTCATCCATAGTTGTACAATTTTTTCCAGTCTCTTCCCGCACCCCCCTCACTCCTTTCCCTCTGAGAGTTGTCAGTCCTCTTCCTTTCTATGCCTCTGTACCACTGGGGGTAACTGACGTCCAGGCCAACTGGCTGTGAGGATCAGCTGTGTCTACACCAGGATTCAATTGTATTCACCAGTTTATTCTGTTCATCAGATTTTCAATTCACTTAATTTTTAGATTCACTTGTTGATAGATATGTATTTGTTGTTCATAATTTTTATCTTTACCTTTTTCTTCTTCTTCCTCTTCTTAAAGAGTACCTTTCAGCCTCTCATATAATACTGGTTTGGTGCCAATGAACTCCTTTAGTTTTTTCTTATCTGTGAAGCTCTTTATCTGACCTTCAATTCTGAATGATAGCTTTGCTGGGTAGAGTATTCTTGGTTGTAGGTTCTTGCTATTCATCACTTTGAATATTTCTTGCCACTCCCATCTGGCCTGCATCATTTCTGTTGAGAAATCAGCTGTCAATTGTATGGGTGCTCCCTTGTAGGTAATTAACTATTTTCTCTTGCTGCTTTTAATATTCTCTCTTTGTCTTTTGCTCTTGGTATTTAAATTATGATGTGTCTTGGTGTGGTCCTCTTTGAATTCCTTTTGTTTGGGGTTCTGTGCGCTTCCTGGACTTGTAAGTCTATTTCTTTCACCAGATGGGGGAAGTTTTCAGTCACTATTTCTTCAAATAGGTTTTCTGTGTCTTGCTCTCTCTCTTCTTCTAGCACCCCCATAATTCTGATGTTGGTACCCTTGAAGCTGGCCCAGAGGCTCCTTACACTATCTTCACATTTTTTGGAATCTTTTTTCTTTTCCAGTTGATTGTTTTCTGCTTCTTTGTATTTCAAATCTTTGACTTGATTTTTGCCTTTCTCTAGCCCTTGCTTGAATTTCGTGCATCAGGCCTCTAGTAAAAACATAAAGAAACAATGACCAGCCCCAATCCCAGTCCTACCAATGTAACACTATCTTGTGCCATTATATATCCTGGGAAAGCATCTATAAATCCCAATCTTTACTATAGTTTTCTCTCCTGGGAAGCCTTCCCTCACTCCCTTTCTCTGCTTTTTCCAATTTTCTGCTAGGGTTTACCTCAAGCAGCCCCTTCTCTGAAGACCTTTCTCCTCAATCCTCTACTGCCCAATCTATCCCAATATTACACATAGCAAGGATGCTTACTTTCTCAAGTGAATACATATATCTTCCAAATCTTTTCCTCTTTATCCAAAAGCCTTTATTCTCCACAGATGGCTGCTTGCTCAACCTCCTCATTTCCTGTGCTCTAAGCCAACTACTGTGTGCCAGTTGGTTTTCTTTCTCTCTACCTCACAAGTTCTATCATACTACTTTTGCTTAGGAAGGGAGGGTATTCTAAAATAGATATTAATATTTGAAATTAAATGAAAATGAAAATATTCTGATATTTTCCAAAAAGAAACAATAGAAGTCAGCGACTAATAAAAATTACCTATGGGGAAAAATAGCCTATGGGGAGGGAACAAAGGGGGAGAGACTGGGGTAGCAGCTGGACCTCTGTAAATGTTTCATCTTGGTGTTGTCTGTAGACCCATATAAATGTGTTTTTAACTTTATACTAAAACTATAGGCCTGGTGCATGAAATTTGTATGTGGATAGAGTCCCTAGGCCTGGCTGGCAATCAGGGCTAATTGGGGGCTTCCACCTGCCGACCAGGGCCTTCCTTTATTCCATGCCACCCCCTGGTGGTCAGCGCACATCATAGTGAGCAATTGAATTCCTGTTCTCCTGGTTGAACTTCCAAGGGGACACTGCATATTAGCCATATATATACACATACACACACACATATACTCATATGGAGAAGTGCACAAACTTGAAGTGTACAATTAGATTAATATTCACAAAGGGAGTGCACTCATAGACCCAGCACCTAGATCAAGAAACAGGATATAACCATAACCAGCCACCACTCCCAAGAATAACCACTATCCTGACTTCTTTTTTAAAATATATATATTTTTATTGATTTCAGAGAGGAAGGGAGAGGGAGAGAGAGAGAGATAGAAAAATCAATGATGAGAGAGAATCATTGATTGGCTGCCTCCTGCATGCCCCACACTGGTACCAAGCCTGCAACCTGGGGATGCGTCCTGACTGTGAATAATTGAACCATGACCTCCTGGTTCATAGGTTGATGCTCAACCACTGAGTCATGATGGCTGGGCTTGATAGTAAGGATTTTAATAACACACACATAATACTGTTGCCTTGGCATGGGGTTAATATGAAAATCTGTATTATTCTCCAGGCTTAGGGGAAGACATTGCCCTCCTTTTGTCTCCTTCCCTTCACATGCAAAGGTCCTAAAAACATCCTTCTTCAAGTCCTGCCCCATGTCACCACCCCCTATTTCCCCTTTTTGCCACGTTCACCACCTCCCATTTATACTGCCTAACTTTCCTGGGCACCAAGAAGCACCTTATGTCAAATCCTGGACCTTCTTCACAGCCCTTGTCCCCTCTGATCCCCTCTCCCTCCCCCTCATAAGCCCAGCGCTGTTGAATAATTGGTAGTATGCTGTTATTTTTAGCTGGAATATCTTTCCCTTTATCTTTACATGTGCTATTTGCACCTGTATTAGTTGGCTAGGGCTGCTATAACAAAATACCACAGACTAAGGGGTTTACACAGAAATTTCTCACAGTTCTGGAAGCTGGAAGGCTAAGATCAAAGGATTGGCAGGTTTGGTTTCTCCTGAGGCCTCTCTCCTTCACCAGCAGATAGCTGACCACCATCTCATTGTGTCCTCACATGGTCTTTCCACATTTTCATGCATCCTTGGTATCTCCTTGTGTGTCCCACTCTCTTCTGATATGAAACCCCAATCAAATTGGACTAGGGCAGTAGTCGGCAAACTTATTAGTCAACAGAGCCAAATATCAACAGTACAACAATTGAAATTTCTTTTAAGAGCCACATTTTTTAAACTTAAATTTCTTCTAACACCACTTCAAAATAGACTCACCCAGGCCGTGGTATTTTGTGGAAAAGCCACACTCAAGGGGCCAAAGAGTGGCATGTGGCTCGCAAGCCACAGTTTGCTGACCACTGGACTAGAGCCCACACTAATGAACCTCACATTAACTTTATTACCTCAGTAAAGGTTCCACCTCCAAGTAAGGGCACATTCTGGGGCATTGTGGATTGAGGCTTTAACATGAATTTTAGTGAAACACAATTCAGCCCATAACATTACCATTCACTTTGTAAAGACTGGATTCAAGTGCTACCTCTTCCTCTTAACTGTCAATCATCATCCTTTCAATGTTCTTGTAATAATTTATTTTGTACTTTTTTAAAAATACTTTTTATTGTATATCATTTAAGTGTTTTAAATGAACAAACTTGTGGATGTAACACATATTCAAACAATTTGATATGGTCTGAATGTTTGTGTCCCCTTAAAAAATTTCTTAAGTTGAAATTCTAGCTTTTTTGCAACAGGTTTGCCGCCAGAACGCAGGTGTCATGAAAACCTCCATTAAGTCAAACCCAAGATGGGAAAGGAAAAGACACATCAACATCGTCGTCATTAGACACGCAGATTCCGGCAAGTCTACCACTACTGGCCATCTGATCTACAAATGTGGTGGGACCGACAAAAGAACCATCAAAAAATTTGAGAAGGAGGCTGCTGAGATGGGGAAGGGCTCCTTTAAGTATGCCTGGGTCTTGGATAAACTGAAAGCTGAAGGGAAGGGAGGTATCACCATTGATATCTCCCTGTGGAAATTCAAGACCAGCAAGTATTCTGTGACCGTCATTGATGCCCCAGGGCACAGAGACTTCATCAAAAACATGATTACAGACACATCTCAGGCTGACTGTGCTGTCCTGATTGTTGCTGCTGGTGTTGGTGAATTTTTAAGCAGGCATCTCCAACAACGGACAGACCCATGAGCATGCCCTTCTGGCCTACACACTGGGTGTGAAACAGCTGATTTTTGGTATTAACAAAATGGATTCCAATGAGCCACCCTACAGCCAGAAAAGATACCAGGAAATTGTTAAAGAAGTGAGCACCTACATTAAGAAACTGGCTACAACTCTGACACAGTAGCATTTGTGCCAATTTCTGGTTGGAATGGTGACAACATGCTGGAGCCAAGTGCTAATATGCCTTGGTTCAAGGGATGGAAGGTCACCCGTAAAGATGGCAATGCCAGTGGAACCACACTGCTTGAAGCTCTGGATTGCATTCTGCCACCAACTCGTCCAACTGACAAGCGCCTGCGTCTGCCTTTGCAGGATGTCTACAAAATTGGTGGTGTTGATATTGTCCGTGTGGGCAGAGTGGAGACTGGTGTTCTGAAGCCCGGCATGGTGGTCATCTTTGCTCCAGTCAACGTTACAACTGAAGTAAAGTCTGTTGAAATGAACCATGTAGCTTTGAGTGAAGCTCTTCCTGGGGACAATGTGGGCTTCAGCGTCAAGAACGTGTCTGCCAAAGATGTTCGCCGTGGCAATGTGGCTGGTGACAGCAAAAATGATCCACCAATGGAAGCAGCTGGCTTCACAGCTCAGGTGATTATCCTGAACCACCCAGGCCAGATGGTCACACAGCTCACATTGCTTGCAAATTTGCTGAGCTGAAGGAGAAGATTGATCGTCGTTCTGGGAAAAAGCTGGAAGATGGCCCCACGTTTTTGAAATCTGGTGATGCCACCATCGTTTATATGATTCCTGGGAAGCCCATGTGTGTTGAGAGCTTCTCTGATTACCCTCCTCTGGGCTGTTTCGCTGTTCGTGACATGAGACAGACCGTTGTTGTGGGTGTCATCAAAGCAGTAGACAAGAAGGAAGGCTGGAGCTGTCAAAGTCACCAAGTCTGCCCAGAAAGCTCAGAAGGTTAAATGAATATTATTCCCAACACCTGCCACCCCAGTCTTAATCAGTGGTGGAAGAATGGTCTCAGAACTGTGTGTCTCAATTGGCCACTTAAGTTTAATAGGAAAGGACTGGTTAATGATTACAATGCATCATAAAACCTTCAGAAGGAAAGGAGGATATTTTGTGGACCATTTGGTTCTTTTGTGTGTGTGGCAGTTTTTAAGTTATTAGTTTTTAAAATTAATACTTTTTTTAATGTAAACAGCATGACCAAAAATCTGTCACAGAATTTTGAGACCCATTAAAATTATAAAGTTTAATGAGAAAAGAAAAAGAAATTCTAACCCCTAAGGTGATGGTGTTAGGAAGTGCAACTTTACGGGGTGGGGTGGGGTGGTGATTAGGATATAAAACAAAGCCCTCATAAGCCGGATTGGTGACTTTATAAAAGAGGCCCCCAAGAGATCCCTCACCCCCTCAGGCATGTGAGGAATCATCTAAGACAGAAGAAAGCCCACCAAACAAAGTTTGCTGGCAGCATGATTCTGGACTTACTTTCCAGCCTTCAGAACTGTGAGAAATGAATGTTTTTAAGCCAGCCAGTCTGTGATATTTTGTTACAGAGCCCAAGTAGACTGAGACAATTATACATGTGAGAGAGTGAAACGAGGGGTGTTTTCTGCTTGTGGATATTTATATATAGGGACATGAAGGATGGATGGAGCCATAGCAACCACTTTGTGACCATGAAGGACACTAAGGTGGAGTGGGAAATGGAAAATACTTGGGCCCCCAACTACATCGTTCAGCTGTTAAATTAACCAAACCGGGAGCTTCTCTAAGAACTTCTTGTTAGATGAGGTAGACTTCTTTACTATTTAAGCCATCTGGGTTGGGTTTTCTGTTACATACAATAGCATACCAGAAAGGTCACAGGGCCCTGATAAAGGCCATCCTTGTTAGGACACATAAGCATAAGCCTCTGCTCATGCTTCCATCATAAAAAAATACAGGATGCCCAGCTAGCATGGCTCAGTGGTTGAGAATCAACCTAGGAAACAGGAAGTTGTGGTTTGATTTCAAGTCAAGGTACATGCCAGGGTTATGGGCTCGATCCCTAGTAAGGGTGTGCATGAGGCAGCTGATCAATGATTCTCATCATTAATGTTTCTATTTCTTCCTTTACCATTCATCTTTTCTCAGGAAATTATTCCCCCCCCCCAGAAGAGAAGCCAAGTAAGAGGGGAAAGTGGGATGCAGGGTGCAGGTGATGCCTGGAAGAAGATGAGGGAAAGCTCTCAGATAAGAATTTGGGTGCTGTTTGCAGAGAACAGTCCAGGCAGGAGCTGCAGGCTGGAGACTTGAAAGAGCTGTCTCAGGCACCTGATGGGCTCCGTGTGACTCCAGGCCTGCTGCCCAGCCAATGTGGCTCAGCTGTTGAGTGTCATCAACCTATGAATCAGATCATGGTTCAATTCCCCATCAGGTCACATGCCCAAGTTGCAGGCTTGATCCCCAGTGTGGGACTTGCAGGAGGCAGCGGAACAATGATTCTCTCTCATCATTGATATTCTATCTCTGTCTTCCTCTCCCTTCCTCTCTAAACACACACACACACACACACACACACACACACACACACACACACCACTAGAGGCCCAATGCACGAATTTGTGCATGGGTGGGATTTCACAGCCTGGCCCGTGATAGATTTTGGGCTGATCGGAGCTGGCCAGCCAGGGGGAAGGACCACAGGAGGTTGGCTATGGGAGCACACTGACCACCAGGGGGCAGCTCTGTCATAGTGACCATTTGACTGGCCATTTGGTCACTTTGGCTTTTATGTATATATACTAGAGGCTCAGTGCACATAATTCATGCATGGGGGGGGTAGTATGAGTCCCTCAGTCCAGCCTGCACCATCTCCAATCTGGGACATCCCTCTCACAATCCAGGACTGCTGGCTCCCAACTGCTCGCCTGCCTGCCTGCCTACCTATCTACCTGATTACCCCTAACTGCTTCTATCTGATGGCCTGATAAAGCCCTAACCACTCCCCTGCCAGCCTGACCGATGCCTAACTGGTCCTCTGCTAGCCCAATTGCCCCTAAGTGCCCTCCCTGCCAGCCTGATAATTCCTAACAGCCCTCCCTTGCCAGCCTGGTCACCTCTAACTGCCTCCCCCTGCTGGCCATGTTGTGGTGGCCATCTTGTGTGTTTAGAGTGATGGTCAATTTGCATATATCCTATCTAATAAAAGGCTAATATGCAAACCAACTGAACAGTGGAACTACCGTTTGCTATGATGCGCACTGACCACCAGGGGGCAGATGCTCAATGCAGGAGCTGTCCCCTGGTGGTCAGTGTGCTCCCACAGGGGGAGCGAAATTCCACCAGAAGCCCTGAGCCAGGCTCACAGCTGGTGAGCACAGCAGCAGTGGCAGGAGCATCTCCCGCCTCTGCAGAGCACTAAGAATGTCCCACTGCCAGCTTGGCCCACTTAGGCCTGCTTAGGCCAGCTCCCGTTGGACATTCCCTCAGGGGTCCTGGACTGCCAGAGGGTGCAGGCCAGGCTGAGGGAACCCCCTGAGTACATGAATCGAACTTCGTGCACCAGGCTTTTAGTATATATATCCTAGTACTAGTTGCCCAGTTACAATACAAAGAAGGAAAGAAATCATGGCTGATGTTTACTGAGCTTGTTGGTGTAAATGTAGGGTATATATGACTCATGGCTTACCATGTGCTTAAGATACCCTACCAGTGACTCTGAATCCTCACTATAGCATTATAAGTTAAGAAAAAAAAATAGTTTAATTTATATATTTTTAGAGGAAGAGAAACATCAATTTTTTAAATATATTTTATTGATTCTTTACAGAAAGGAAGGGGGAGAGATAGAATGTCAGAAACATCGATGAGAGAGACATCAATCAGCCACCTCCTGCACGCCCCACAGTGGAGATGTGCCCGCAAGCAAGGTACACGCCCCTGACCGGAATCGAACCTGGGACCTTTCAGTCCTCAAGCTGATGCTCTATCCACTGAGCCAAACCGGTCTCGGTGAAACATCAATTTATTGTTCCACTTATTTATGCATTCATTGGTTGATTCTTGTATGTGCCCTGACTAGAGATGGAATCCATAACCTTGGCATTATCAGGATGATGTTCTAATCAACTGAGTTGTCTCTGTATCTGTGGATTTTTGACTGCATGGAGGTTGGCCTAACATTCCTCCCCCATGTTGTTGGGGGTTAACTATAGTGGTCACCTGGCAGGGTGATGGTGGAGAAAGCTGAACAGCTGGTCAGGGGCTGGACCAGGTGTGCCCTGTAAACCTACAGACTGCCATAGAGCTGTCTGAACAAGATTGTCAATGAAGGTTTTAAGCTGAGAAAGTTCTGGACAGAACCATTTTCTTAGCTGTTAGGAAGCCCAGACTGGCTTTGTAGTTTTTGTTAGATACAGAGGCAATAGAGCATCAAACAGACTGTCAAATTACAGCGGGAAGGTTAGGAGAGGTGGGGTAGGTAAGAGATCAAACAAAGGACTCGTATGCATGCATATAAGCATAACGAATGGACACAAGACTCTGGGGGGTTAGGGTATGCCTGGGAGGGGGGGTAATGGCAAGATATATATACATGTAATACATTAATAAAATTTTTTTTAAAGATATAAAAACTTGTTTCTTTAAAAAACAAAAAACAAAAGGCAGTTCCCTTTTGGTATCCACCAGGGGATTGGTTCCAGGACCCCTGCCCTCATATCAAAATCCACAGATATAAGTCCCTTATATAAAATGGCGTAGAACAATGCATACAGTCCTAACCTAGACCAATGCATAAAGTTGGCCCTCCATATCCGCACCATAGGATTCCAAACCGCGGGCGGAAAATACTATTTTGGTTGAGTTTGCGGATGTGAAACCCGGGATCCAGAGGGTCGGAGAACGCACACAGTTTAAAACCATAGTCCCATGGGTCTACTGTACTTCAAACAATTCAGAAAAGGCGTTCCTAGCCCAAGCGCAGGCGCAAACCCTTGGCACTCAGACTTGTCGTCCCTCCTCCTCCCCCTGGAGTTAGGCCCGCCCACCCCGCTCCCTTGGCCTCCCGGCGCTTCTGCTTAGGTGTTTACGATCGCTGCCATCCTCGCTCACGAAACAGGTGCCCGCGGCACACCGAAAGTCTCCAAGGAACCCACCTACAGAAGATACGCAAAGCGAATTGCATTTCCCAGGGCCAAGCCCGCGTTCCCACAGCTCCCTGGGAGCGCGCGAGGGGAGGGCGCGAGGGGAGGGCCCGCCCTCGCCCCCACCCGGAGGGGGTGGTGAATGCACCGCCTCAGTATCCATAGCCCCACCCCGGCAGTGCCACTAAATACGTCCTTCCGCTTCCTTCTCTCTCTTTCTCCGCCATCGAGGTGCGTGCGTTCGCTTCTCCTACAGTATGGTAAGTACATCCGTTACCATCCGCGTGGGGGAGGCTTCCCGAGTTCTCAGGTTCCGCGAGTTGGCCTGTGCCGCGGGCTGCGCCGAGATGCGGGGCCCTTTTCCAGGCTTTTTGCAGGGAAGGCTGAGTTTGGTCCCTGCTCCAGTCGGCGGGCCTGGCGGGAAACTAGTGAGCGATCTAGCCCTTGGGGAGGGGCAGGCTGCGCTGGCGCTGGTCGGTCTGCGCCGTGCTCCAGGCCGCCGCTTAGAGCGCAATGGTTCCTCTTCCTGTCGCCTGAGCGAACTCTGCTTCTGGGGCAGAGAGAAGGGGGTCGGGAGGTCGCGGCAGTCGTGGCCCAACTGCTGGCTGCCTACGACACGTAGGCATGGAGAATAGAATGGGGTTGCTGGTTTTCGTAAAGTTTTTTTTTTTTTTTTTTTTTAAGTTGGCGGCCAGGAGCCTACCACGTTTTGAGCTTTCAGGAGTTTGTTTTTTTAGTCCTTCCAGAGACTTGAGCTTTACCCATGTAAGCGTCTGGAGCAAGGAGCACTGTAATATGAACCTCTTTGCCATTCTCATAAGATGCCAACTGCGGACAGTCACTGTTGTGGGTTTTTCCAGTGACGGTTCCCTGAGAAGTTTAAATTGTGAAGAGGCTTCTGGATATGGAGAGGATCAGTATTTGGTG